>ML817185.1:144974-160758 GCA_009831015.1 Picea engelmannii | reverse complement strand
TGGGAGAATCCTCTTAGACACACATCAATCTTTGTACATCTGCAACATGATTTGATATGTATAGATCAATCTTGGAAGGCAATACTAACTTCTCTTCTAGTCTCACGGAAGAATCCATATCCTAGTATTTCTGACTAGCTTCCTTCTTTGTTATTGAAACAAGGGAATCTTCCCATGAGATTTAATATCTTATAGGAGTCTCTGAAGTTACGATCTAGTCTTCTCATGTCATCTGTCTCCCAATCCTGGAAGTTGTCTCTTCATTTGATCCTTTCTGAGATCAAGCTTACTCTCGATTTCTTCTGAGTCTACAAGGACTTCATCATCTCTTACAGGGTATACTTGGTGTTGAATACCAAGTTTAAATATGAACCATAGAGTCAAGCTACAAACCAGTTCTGCTTCCCATCAAGGTGGCTTCATTCTTATTCTTATTTGGTACATGAGTGTATATGGTCATGTACATAGTCTGCTTCATATCTCATCTAATATGCTTCCTTCTTGCAACCTTCACTATATCTTCCTCAGGGTTATCACCTGTGACCTGAAACAAGGTCAACAAAACAACAAGAAAGAATAATACTCTTTTGATAATAAAGCAATAGCACAAATAATCATCACTGTAGCTCCTTTAGAGCTATCACTTGTGACATGTTTGAAGTAAATATCAAAAGTAAGAAATACAATATGAAATGAGGTCAACACTCTTATAGTGTTGTGATCAAACATTCCTCCATGGCAACTTGGAACTAACACAAGAGATTTCTCCTGGAACTTGGAGCCGTGTCCTCAAGAATAAGTGTGTTGCTTTTCTTCCATGTCTTCTTCACTCAAGATTACAAGTGATTTCTTCAACCTGTCTTCTTGTACTAAGACAATATGCTATCTTGACAGAAGGTTGGGTTAGAGAATAAACTCTATGATCTCAAATTTAATCCATATAATACCTTGAATTTAATTTTGACCAAGGGTTAGTATGATGGGCATAGCTACATCATGCAACATTGATCAAAATAATGTCATAACAAATAGATGCATATCCGAATAATCACACCTGGGTTGCATAATTCCTATGAATGTGTTGGATCTTGAGATCCTTTTGGATCTATGGCAAGAGATCCCTTATCTTGCAAATACCCTTTAAATATTAACAATTTAAACATATGTGAGTACATACCTATGATAGAATTTGCAGGTAGTGGTACCATCTGGTAGCAATGAAAATGATCACCAACTCTTAAAAACGTCAAGGGTGACTGCAACTGGTACTACGAATGATACTTCAACTAGTACTGCAACTGTAATTGATACTGCAACTGCAACTGCAACTTAGGGTTTTATGAGGAAACCCTAATTTTTCAAACTTCAAATTTTGAAATTCTGATCCAGGGGATAGATGCCCTGAGCCGATGCAAGTAAGATGGTGCAATTAGATTTATTAAAATCCAAATTTTACCCCCTCAAACTTGACCAATGGATTTCTGGACTTGTGCTTCTGGTTTTCTGGTACTTCTGGTTTTCTTGTACTTCTGGTACTCTGGTACTTTTGGTTTTCTAGTACTTCTGGTACTTTGTGAAAAGGTGTGCTGAAGGTGCCAAAGAATTCCTTGGGTTAGGGCGCACTTTTCTAGATGGTTTTGAGGCTGAAAACCTTCTTCAATAAAAAGCCCTAATTTTCATGTACGGTAACAATGACGTTTTTATTCTTCTTGTGAAAGATTCTCTCTTCAACTTAGCTCTGATACCATGTTAAGGTTTAATCTATTATTAGGTTTCTTTTCAATTCACTAGATAACCATAGCATAGATAGGATCACTGAGAAATACACAATCACAAGAGACACAACATTTATTGTGGGAAACCCTCATGGGGGAAAAAACCCAACAAAAACTTCCTTATAGATATCCAATACAATGGCAAGAGAATAAACCAAACAAGACAGAAAGTCCTCTCCCAAGTATGCGCCTCTCTCTCTCTTCCTTCTTCTCCAACTACAGCTCCAAACTTGCACTCTGATGAACAAGTAAGTGAGTGAACAAATGAGACACTAGCCTCTCTTATTTATACAATTTGGCAGGCATTGAACTAGGGTGTCTTTTCGCTGGCTGGTCTGACTTCTCATTCTGGGTGGTTCTAACCACTTTAATATATTCTGGCTGGGTCGAATTCTCATTCTGGGTGGTTATAACCACTTTAATATATTCTGGCTGGGCCGACTTCTCATTTAGCCTATTACAATTAGGGTTTGACCAATCCGCAAAAATGGATTTGGTCATTTACAATACCCGACATGATCAATCCACAAAAGGGGATTGATCTAATGAATAATACATCAATAATAATTAGAATACTCTTTGCAGTTACAATATTTCAACAGTAACTTCTTCTTTGTGTTTCACTAGGCCTTCTTGGATAACCCTTTTGTGTATGACTTTCAAAGTTGTTTATGTTCTTCTTGTTAGCTCTACAATTCACAACTTTATGTCCAAAATTATTACATGCATAACATAAACCAAAAAAGATAGTTTGATACCTGAGAGTTGAAGATCTTCTGAAAGGAGGTGCTCTTATGAATCCTTCTTCTTTCTGAGACCTATATGTTTCTGTTGGTCGTTGATTCTGAAATTTGAATCTTCTCGGTGGAGGAGTGTCCCTGTAATTTTCTCTGTAGAAATTTCTCTCCCCTTTGATTGTTTCTGCATAGCTTTTTGGATATGTTTCTTGTTCTTTTGTTTTGGAGCTTGATCCCTTTTCTGTTTGATTGTATCCAAGTTCGGACTTTTCATGATTAGGCCTTTGACTGTTGATAATGTCATTCAAAACTTTTGAACTGTCCTGCATATTTTTATTTTGAAGATACTTTCTTAATGTGACAATCTTTGCTTCCAAGTTTTCAATGATCCCATCTCTTTCTTCTAGATGTTCTTTGAGTGATTCTTCAATTCTTTTATCTTCTTCAATTTGAACCTTAAAATTTGTGATCATTTGTTCTAATTCTTGAGTGTCTTCTTTCTTGTCTAGTTCTGCTTGTAGCTTCTTGCTTTTCTTCTTTTCTCTTCTGATAACTTCTATGGCACTCATCAATTCCTCTCGGTAGTCAACTTCTGCCTCTTCAATTTCTTCTTCGGTTTCTTCATATTCTACTTTAGAGTCTTATTTATCAGAGTCCTCTATTGCTATGAATAAAACCCTTTCTGTCTCACTGTCACTGACTTCATCTTCATTTGATGATCAGATGTCTTCTTTGGTGCATAAGATTTCCTTGAAAACTTTATTTGTGGTTCTTTTGCCTTTGTATGTTTGTTTTCTTTTTGAGTTACCTTCACCATTTCTCTTTTTTCTTATGAGGACATTTGTTAGAAAAATGACCAATACCATCACAATTAAAACAAATTAAAGATAGCTTACCTCTATACCTACCGTCAATTCCCTTGTTCAATCTTCTGACAAAGTTGGCCACTTCTTCATCATCTTTCGAGACGTCACTATTGCTGATATGTTCTTTTTCTTGTTGCTTTCCCTTTTGCTTTGATATTTTGGATGCTTTGAAGGTTGCTTCTTTTACATCTGAATTTTCCTATTCAGTTCTCATTTCATATGCTATGAAGATTCCATGTAGGTCGTCCATGCTTATTGAGTTTAGATATGCTCTTTCTTCTAGTGCTGATATCTTAGGGTCAAATCTCATAGGAAGAGATCTTAGTACCTTTTGAACAATTACAGATTCTTGAATTTCTTCTCCCAATCCTATGATTGCATGTACTATTTCATCGACTCGTAAGAAGTAAGCTGCAATATTCTCATCTTCCTTCATCTTTAGTTGTTTGAACTGACCTCTATAAGTTTGAAGCTTTGATTCTTTGACTTTTGAATCTCCTTAGCGGATTTAGCGGATTTACAATGTCTATTTAGCGGATTTACAATGTGCAACTTTGGTGAATACTGTTTCACCAAGACCATTCAAAAGTGAATTTGTGGCTTTGGAATTATTCTGACCGAGTTTCATTGCTTTGTCATTTGTTAGCGGAATTTCTAGTACTGTGTATCCATCTACAATTGATTGCCAAATTTCAAATCCCTGTGCCTGTATATATGTCTTCATCCTTATGCTCCAAAATGCATAATTATGTCCATCAAAATATGGTATTCCATTTTTATATAAGTTGTTTCTCTCCATGGTCTACCTTTCAGTGGTTAAACTGATTTATGAAGGAACTAACTCTTATACCAATTTTTGGATTACTGAGAGGGGGGGTGAATTGGTAATAGATCAATCTAATCATTTTTAACCATATAATCCAAGTGTTATATCAATGTAGCATTATCATCCAATAATTGTAGAGTAAATAAGCAATGAACAAATGAACAATCATACACATACAAAATACACCAGTGTTTTACGTGGAAACTCAAAGCGGGAGAAAACCACATAATGCTTTTTCTTATATGTCTTGAAGAATTACATTCATTGGAAGCACCAACTTTCTTTGTTTTCCAACTACAACTGGAAGGAGGCTCCAACCCCCTAGTTTCTCAGGATACAACCTAAGGGAAGTTCCAACTCCCCAATTCTATGGATACAACCAGTAAGAGGCTACAACCCCCTATGATCTCCAGCTACAATCGAAAAGTGGTTACAACCACCTGTCATTGCCTCATCCAACTGCCCTGAAGTAGAAGTATAATGTTGGAACCACTGTCACACTATCATTGTGAGATACACCATTGTAAAACTGTACCAATAAACCTACACCAAAAAACCTGTACCAATAGACATGAGCCATGCATCGACCATGCATCAACCTGTGCCTCAACCTATAATCGACCTATATCATAAACAAGTGCATCAACCATGCACCAACCTGTACCAAACAACCTGTAATCAGCCTGTACCATAAACAAGTGCATCCAACCATGTAGCAAGTATGTACAAATCATGTATCAACTACTCATCAACTATGACTCATCAATATGTACCAACATCATCAACTATACACCTCATGTATGTGCCAACTCATCAACTACTTATCTCAACCATGTACCCAACATGTACCTCAACCAAAAGTCCTCATCAATTTCATCATCCAAATATGATTTGTAACTCTGTAATAGACCTGGTGTATATGATCACATACATCAAAACCTTCCTTAACTTTAACAACAAGAGACTAGCATTTTCATCAAACTTTTCTTTAGTCTCACATGACTAGTTTTGGATTAATCAACAACCCTAACTTGAAATAATCATAACTATGTACCTGTAATGAATAAGGATATGAAAATAGTACACAATGTTCTTAAGTGTGTTTTATGCAATTCCTCGAGGTTTCACTACTTGAAACCTCTCAGAAAAGGAGTTATAGCAAAAATGACATACCTTGTTGAATTCTAGCTTATTCTAGAGAGAGAACTTGTAGAGCGTGCCTCGCATGAAATATTTGTTGTATGGATCTAAATTTTTTACATAGAATACTACAGAATTTAATATAACCAACACATTTGGTCTTACCTAATTTGTATCTGTTATGAATAAGTTATGACGTTTTTACTCGAAACACCTGTTTTAGACTAGTTTCAAGACTAGCCATAAACCCTATTTTCCACGGAGTGTAACTCAAAAAATACAACAACCCATAAGCTAAAATTCATACCATAGGTACTTGGATATGTTTTATCAATGGAATATCAATTTCACCATCTGAATCATTCTAGAAAAAAAGTTATTGCGAAAATGGTGAGATGACCTGTAAATAACATACCTTAGAAAGCATCATCAAAAGAATTTATCCTCCCTTGAATTTCAACCTTCTTTACTTCACCCTCTCTTTGAAATTTGGCTTAGATATCCTTTGGTTACCTCATTTACCTGTAGATATTCAATATTCTCAAGTGTGATTAAAATGAGAGAGCATTGCCTCTTATTTATACTTTCATATAGCTTCCTCAAGGGGTTACCTTTTAACCATCTTAACCCACTTTCCTTATCTTAGGGCTAACCAATTTCTAACCACTTGTCAAATTACTATTTTATCCATTAACTTTATTATTTAAATAATTTATTTTGCATCTACTTTGACTTATAGTACACTCGTCACTTCACTTTACCTCAAGGGGTTACCTTCTAACCATCTTAAACTGCTTTCCTTATTTTAGGGCTAACCCACTTCTAACCACTTGTCAACTTAATAATTTATCCATTAACTTTATTATTTAAATATTTTCTTTTGTATTAAATTTGAATTATAGTACACTCATCACTTCACTTTATTATTTACCTTCTAAAATCTCTTAAACCACTTTGACCACTTTGACCTTTTGGGGCTTCTAGCCAACATATGAGGGTCCTCCAAACTCGTAAGGCCATAACTCTCAAACTGTGAGGAGTTATGTGACGTTCCACATACCACCAGAAATGACATGACATGTACTATCCATATAGAATAGTATTACATGCAAATATATCAAAACTCATACCATTATACATCAAAGAAACTTGGTTCCATGACCCAAACCTGGGTTCTCCAACTTCACATGGTCATAAATATCTATTGACATCAATGACAACCAACAATCCATACCAATTGTCCATCAACCTAAGCCAATTGTCTGACACCCTTAATTAGGTGGTCAATTTCACTTAATTGAGGAAAACTATAACAATTTAGGCCAATTGCTCATGATTGTCCATATTAGCCCCAATTTCCCATAAAGAATTGGTCAGTTTCATTTGATTGGTGCAAAGAGTATCAATCATGCCTAATTATCCTTGATTGCACCTATTTTCCCCATTTTTTCTCTAACGAATTGGCCACATTTACTTAATTGGGAAAATTAAGCTATGGGGGAAAATTTTCCCTAATTACCCAACACCTAAATAAATTATATGATTTCACTTAATCAAGGGAAATAAGATCAATCGAGTCCAATTAGCCTCAATTGGTGATATTAGCCCCAATTTCCCATAGCAAATTGTTTAATTTCACTTAATTGGGGCAAAGAGTGTCAATAACAACTATCATCCATAATTTCTTCTATTTCCCCCAATTTTCCCTGTTGAACTGGTTAATTTCACTTAATTGGGGAAAATTTGGGTTAAGTATCCCACTTTTCCCCAATTAGCCCCTTTTCGGTAATTAGCCCCAAACCCCCCTAATGAATTGGTAAATTTCAATTAATTAGGACAAGTAAGGAATAGTTAGGACATTTAGACACTTACGAGTTAGTTAAGAACAACTTGGTATAATGTGTCATTAGGTTAAAGTGTGTTTCTTAGTATGCATTTGTAATCCCATGATCATGATATATTCTTGACATAGAGTGATCTGATGACTCATATTCTCCTTAATCTTAATGACTACATTGATCTATGGATTAACACCTAATTGGTCCATGATCTCTATTTAAATAGCATGGAGGGTGATTTGTTGATGATCGATTGTGAGAAACTCTCTTGTAAATATTTTATTTTGCATTAATAAATTTCTCCAAGTGGCCACATTGGATGGGGCCATGGATGTTTCCCCACAGAGGTTTTACCATGTAAAAACATCGGTGTCTTGATCTTTGATATGGTTGTGTGAGTGGTTACTGAAGGTGTTCGTCCTCTATTGAAATGCTTGTGTTGAAGAACATGGTATCAAAGCACATTTGAAGACTCACTCCCATTGTAGATTGAGATATTGAAGCTGTGTTATCTCATCTTTGGTTTATGCTATTTATGTACATTAATGGGTTGAGAGGATTGTTCCATTGCATCTAGAGCACTCCTTTAAGATATAAACATTTTTTTTTATCTCGAAAAAGTTTATGTTTTCCCAATATACGGTCATTTCAGTTAGATCCAGAGGTATAGAGCCGGAATACGCCCTTTTAAGTTTTTATAGAGATAAAATTTTGTTTTTCTATTTTTTTGTTTCTGAGTTGCTACTCTTTTTGATCTCTGTATGCTCTTTTCACTGCACTAGGTGCAATCTTGACAAATAAATAAAAAAGAGGAAAGGGTTTTCTTATCTGCATATGCTCTTTTCCGTGCACTCTGTGTGATTTCAGTAAATTAAAAACAGAGGAAAAACTTGCATTTTTCGGGTACGCTAACCGAGATCTAACCCTTGTTGTCATTGAGAAGCGATTTTGTTTCCTATTCTAACATATGAAAAGAGTTTTTTTAGCACACACTCCAAATTTGTCTTCCACAAAAACAACGGCAACACCACAATCATCCTTCTTGAGATTATAATGTGTTTTTCACTAGCTCACTTGGTTAAAATTTTCTTTAATTAGTAAGAGGTCTTGAGTTCAAGTCTCTTTTTTGTTACTTTTTGAAAAAGTTCATGCATTCATTGTAAAATATATTTCACTTAAATTATAAAAGTGAATCACTATAAAGTAGCTTTAATATTTATTTTTTAGTTACTTTTTGCATGCAATTTTAATTTACAAAGTAACTTCATTGTAAAAGTGATTCCCTCTTATTCTATAAAAGTGGGTCACTTCATAAGCAACATATTTGTAAAAGTGAGGTTATTAGAAGGAGGGGTATCACCATGTGGACCAACTTCTACATTCCATGTGGCTCCTTGGTTATCATTTCTGTCTTTTTTAAAAGGGCATAACTTTCATATCCAAAATATGTTTTCAGTGTTGTGTTTTTTTAAATGACCTACCTTTTTCAAGAGCTTTCCATCCAGACAATCAGTTTTGTCCTTTAAATCCATATTCTCTACATATTTAATATGGATTCTCCCTGTGGTCTTCTTCTTACTAGTACCAAATACTTCTCATTGAAATCCCATATGGAGGATGTATTAAGAAATACACGTCTGTATCGGATTACCTTGCAAAAAGAATAAGAACCCACTCTCGATGAAAATAATTTCAAATGTGCTAATAAGAATGATGAAGTATGTGGAGTAATTGGAATTTCCATCTCTCATGATTTAAGGTTTCACCTTCAAAGAATCGATAGCCCATATAAAGCATAGGAAAAACTTGAAGATGCATTTGGTAAACAAAATATTATTTGATCCCACAATATAGAAAATTAATTAATGATTTTAAGTCCCAATGATTTTCCTTTCATTGAATATTATTTATCTAATTCCGAAACACTTAGAATTTTATGTATAGATTGCAAAATAGATCCGAAGGAAGACCAATGCATCTATATTACTCTTTCTAAGTTTGGTAGTGCATATTTTGTCTTTGTATCTTCCTTTTATGCCATCAAAGAAGCTCTAGGGAATGCTTACCAAAATCCCTCTCTCGGGTCTTTTGTGATGCTTTGATTAGAGAGCAAGATAAACTTGTGCAACTTGGAGTGATCATCACTGTAGGTACCTCCAACAAAGCCTTAGTGGCTCAGCATAAATATGAATACAAGAATCCCAAGAAGCAAAATCCTTGCCACAACAACAAGAAAAATTGTAATACCTCAGGTCGATCCCCAATTGTAAATGTAAATATGTTTTATAGGTTGGTGAGCCAGGTTATTATATCCTAGAAGGATTATGTGATTATTAGGTTGGAGAGAGTAGATGCTAAAGGCCAGTGAGCCTATTATTGTAATATGTAAACACTCATATCATTAACAAAGTACATCATTGCTGCAGACCGACCCATAAATGAGTATGGGGGGATAAACTTCACTAGAAAGGGAAAGGGGGCTAAGCTAAGGGGGTTTAATCCCAATGGAATATTATCTTAATATTCCTTAAAGATAAAGTTATGGATATAAACATATCCTAATATTCTAAAGTGGGGACAAGGGAGTCCCTTGGGTGCCATGTGTCTTAAAGGACACATGCATATATATTTGGGGATATAGTGTAATTCTTTCCTTTTGGATATCGTTCATTCATCACTCTTACCTTTCACTCCTCCATGCTACCATCTGTACTGGTACCCAGTATTGTTGCAGGCTGAAGAGGTAGGTTGTCTGACTTGTATGTTGAAGAGGTGAGTTGCCATGCCCATATGTCGAAGAGGCGGGTTGTCAAGCCCATATGTCGAAGAAGCGGGTTGTCAGGCCCGTGAGTAGTTTTCTCTGGGTGAGAAACTACTCAGAATCTTTCCCTGGTGTGTTGGGAAATAACTACAGGGCTTTGAGACTTCCTATTCGGCCTGTTGTTGAAGCCCCGAAAGGAAAGTGGGGAAGCCGAGGGAATGTTGAGAAGAGAAGGGGCACACTTCCTGGGGTTGGACATGCATGTGGGGAATAAGAGATTGCAAGATAGTTGCAGCAGTTGGGCACTTGGACTGAGCGGTTATGCAAATTAGTAGACCTTAGACTAGCTTAGGAATCCCTTTTCCTTAGTAGAATTTATCCCCAGCTTGAGGGTGACCCACTATTGATATTATAAGCAGTGTGTTCTATGATTGGGAGGAATGTGTAAGGTCTATACATAGTTGGTGTTTATTTCATGAGATAAGTGTCTTTCATGAGCTTATTTTATTTACTGTGTGTATAATTATAATTTTTATGTTATGGAATCTCTATGATAATTGTGTTTATAAATTATTATTTTTATTCCACTTAACTCCGTTTATATGCAGAACATAACAGTAAAATTAATGGTATCAAAATTTGGAATTTGGATGTGGCATTGCCCAGGAGAGAGATGGGGATGCTAAAAAGTGGTATCAGAGGTCCAGGTTTCAACACTGAGCCTACATGGACTCAATTAACAAAGCGCAGGGCAAAAAATTGTTGAAATGTAGTTTCAACGGATTTCTACAACTCATTTTTTGAAATTAAAGTAGTGAAATTGAAAGGAATTTCAAAAGCAGGTTGGGGAAATTTAACCAGAGAATGAAAATTTCCAAATTTTATTGTTAGAATGAACAAATTTGGGTCTATAGATGGCCAAATTTTGAGTTACAATGTCTCCTTGGTGAAATCGGGAGAAACTGGGTGAAATTGGGAAAAAACCCCAATTTATGTTGTTAAATTCATGGGGAATTTGGGAAATTTGATCTATTGATGATTCTTGATTTATAATCTCTGTCTGAACAATTCAAACATGTAATTGGTCAAATTTGAAGTTACAGTAAGGTTAAAGTTCCACGGTCAAAATTCTCGTCAATGGGATGGAACTAAAACTTATGGAAACAATCCTATTGAATTTGGAGAATAATTTTAGTGGTAAAAGAGTTTAATTTTTCTATTTCTTAACTTACCCTTGATTTAATTGTGTCAACCTTTAAAGTTTGTCATGTCATGCTAAAACCTTCATGGAGTGAGTTAATAAGTGGACAAACTCAATTTTTTCAATGAGTTCTTTTTTATTCAAAGAGGAAAAGTTCTATTTGGATTCACCCATTTTTTTGAAATTAAGGGTAAAGTTCTATGGTCAAAATTTCTATCAATTGAGAGATAAATGAACTCTCAATTGAGAGATACTTAAAATAAGGGTGAAGTTTCATGGTCAAAGTTCCCTCTTCCACAATGTGAGAGATAATAAAACTAAGTATTGGAACGAAAGAGAGGAGAAAATGAAAGAATCCAGCCAAACGAGCATTATTGTAAGAATTGAAGCTTCTTACGGTGAAGATCATGAGAGTTGTGATATGACACTAAGAAAGTGTTCCATCTCTTAAACAAACCTCCACATGCAACTCAATCTCACTGCAAAACATATTTATACTGATCTCCAAAACAATTAAATAAAAACACTATATTTACTAAATAAATGATACAACAATGAGATAATGAGTAGTGACCCAAAGTGTCCTTAGAAGGGTATGATATTTCCCTTTCCCTAGTTATGTTGGAACCTTGCTTGAAGTGTTAGGGTTGAATAATTTCCAAGGTATGAGAGAGGACTAAGCCTTTGAATTTATTCCTAGGCTGATACAACAAACATTCAAGGTTTGAGCCAATCAAACAACAAGAGATCCCTGCAGAGATGTTGGATAAGACAAATACAAGTAGCCCAATAAACTAGAAAGTGAATTAAGGTGTTAGGCCAATATTTGACACCAATCTGAGTGTGTACTTGCAATATAGTAAGAGAGAGATACATATCAAAAAGAGTTTAGAAAGAGGAATTAAATGTATAAATACACAAACGAACGAACTCAAGTTGCAAGGAAATGCTTAACCAACTGTTGGAGAGAACCATATGTATAGAAAAGTCATTTTGCATGGTTTGACCTCATATCACAAGTGTCTAAGACCATATCGCAATTTTTTTCCCCAAATACAGGCTCTTTGTTCTGTGCGCTGTGAGATCCACAATCATGGAAGAAAAAATGAAGGTGTGGTTTACTTAGCGCCTCGAGAGTAGAAAAGGTCAAGGAAGATTTGATTCATTTTTCCCCACAAATAGAAAACCCCCAAAATATTGTGTCATTATGGACCCATAAAGAAGCATCTTATGTAACTATGGATTGATCTAGGGGCGTGTGCCCCAAATAAGGTCAATAGAGTAAGGAATTACTTTGAATGAGTTCCTTGAAGGGTAAAAGTGAATCAAATTGTTGAATAAGGGCCAAAATATAGGATTTTAAAGGTTACTGATCCTGATGGATATCAGTGGCCACCCACCTTTTCCAACTGGCTCAAAACAATTTTCTGGCAATTTTAGTAATTTAGTATTTTTAGTAGGTTTTAACTTCCGGGGCCATTTTGAGGTCCTAAATGATGTCTTTTAGGAAAACAAGTTTGCAATATGTAAGTTCCTTCAATATTGCAGCTAAAATGAATCTCCTCGATGATACCTTTCCATCGGGATATCATACACCTAAAATGGATATCGTATGCAAACGTTACGACCCCAGGAAGTTGATCTACTAACTTACCCAAACGGGGCCCACATGACTTTTGGCTCTTCATATCCTAGGGTTAGGTTTTTGGATGTCTAGGGTTTTTGACATTCCTGCTTATTGTAAAAAGGCCTTCAAAGCCTCATTGTAATCACCTTCTTGCGAATGCGAGTAGCCGTAACATCTCTTCTCAGAGATAAGATGCCACCATTCTAGCGAGTCTTTCATTATGCATTTTTATAGTCTCTGTACATTTCTTTGATTAATAGAAATCGTGTATTACTGTATATCTATGTTTATGGTTGCATATCTGATACATTTCTGTTATATTATTGAATATCTGCGATATCTCTGTGCATTTATTTATTATATCTCCGCTCTCATTTCGTGCCGAAAATAATCCATATCAGTGGTATTAGAGAAGGTTGTTCTTGATCATTTTTTCAGTGCATGACCCCGAGGAGGTCAGAGTATAGCAAGTTGGGTCTCAAGTTTGTCTCTCTTGAGGATAATCACTCTTGCACACCCAATAAACCCTCAATGGTGGAAGCAAAGAAAAACAACGGAGCAGACAATCCTATCAGTCTGTTGCTTGAGCAAGCTCTCACGCGACAAAGGGACGAAATGATGGAGAACTTTTCCCACATCCTTCAACGCCTGCCGATAGAAACATGTGCGTCTTCATCAAGAGACCACTTTGGAGGCACCTCGCCTTTCAAGGTACAAGTTAATTTTGATATTCCTGTATTTGAAGGACAAATAGATGCAGAAGCCCTAGACAAATGGCTGAATCTGCTAGAAGGTTATTTCTCTGTTCACAAATTTTCCGACAAAGAAAAGATCACCTTCGCACTCCTTAGAGCTCTCCCCCATGTTAAACATTGGTGGGAAAATTATTGGGAGCAGATTTCCACAGAGGAGTCTGAAATATATGGGGCCGATCCCACTTGGGATTTTTTTGTGGATGCGGTAAATGAATAATATTACCCTATTGGCAACTATGAGGACCAGTAGAGGAGATGGACCACACTGGAACAAGAGAGGGGCCAAGCAGTTATGGAGTTCACCAATACCTTCCATACCTTGTGCACCAAGATGGGTATCAAAGTCTCCGAGAGACATTTGGTTCTGAAATACCGTGGGGCTCTACATAGATACATCCAGACTGAAATGGATTTTCTGGACATCTCATCACTCGGTGCTGCTTATTGATATGCTATTAAAATTGAGCAGAAATTTAAGCACCAGAACAAACGGGAGTTCGGGTCTATAAATCCACAACAACCAAAGTATGACAAAGACGACCCTAACAAACAGTCTCCCGGAAACTAGTCCAAGACACAAAAAAAGAAGGGTCACGGGAAGACAAAGAAGGACACTAAAAAATGGTGCGAGTTCCACAAAAGCCTTTGTCACAACACCGATGAATGTCGCTCAAAATAGTCATTGGTGGCCGAGATCAAAGACAAAGAGTCAAACCCTGATTCAGAATCTGATTCTGAAAATAATGGTAAAGGAAAGATCATTGACGCGAACCCCACTACCATTGTCGCAGCAGCAGTAATACAACTAGAAGAACCAACAGATCCTGAAGAGGGGGAGCGCATTTTTCATTCACAGATGTGGGTGAAGGGGACCCCGTTGCATTTTATTGTTGATAGCGGAAGCCAGAAGAACCTCATCTCAGCAAAGTTCGTTAAACAGTTGGGATTATTGACAACACCACACCTGCAACCATACAACATCGGGTGGCTTCGCCAAGGACGAGATCTTCGTGTAAGCCAATAGTGTCGATTATCATACGGCATCCAACCCTTCAAGGATGAGGTATTATGTGATGTTGCCCCACTAGATGTCTGTGATGTGCTCTTGGGCCAACCATATATGTGGAGACGCCATGTTGTTTATGAGTCTCAACCCCGTATTTTCATTGTTACTTTGGGGGGTCATCTCTATAGGATACTAGAGGTAGTTCTGACTACTGTTCCACCTAAAAAGTGTCGCAAGGTAGTATCTCATACTGCAAAATTAAGCTTCTTCACAATTTGTTCAAAAGGAGAACAAAAGGACACTGCAACCACTACAGCCTTGTCCCAAGCACCTTCTATCGAACATAAGCAGGTCGACAAGGTTGCAGCAAAGCAAAAAGATTCCTATTGCACACCTTCCTCTCATGTATCTCGACTTGTTGAACATCCTCAACCTCAACAGGTTCATGAAAGACTTCCACAAATGGAGCAGCGCGACGTCTCCAGCAAGACAAACACCTCACCAAGATGCAGATTCAACAAACGCTTTTCCCTCTCCTCCAAGAACTCAACGCAATGGAGACCATTTCTTCATAAGGAGGGAGAATTGATCCAAATGGGTATCGGTGGCCACCCACCTTTTCCAACTGGCTCAAAACAATTTTGGAAATTTTGGTAATTTACTATTTTTAGCAGGTTTTAACTTCCGAGGCCATTTGGAGGCCCTAAATGATGTTTTTTTTTTTTTTTTAGAAAAATAGATTTGAAAAATATAATTTCCTTCAATATTGTGACTAAAATGAATCTCCTCGACGATACCTTTCCAACGGGCCATCATACGCCTAAAACGAAGATCGTATGCAAAAGTTACGACCCTGGGAAGTTGATGTACTAACTTACCCAAACGAGACCCACATGAATTTTGGCGCTTCATCTCCTAGGGTTAGGTTTTTGGATGTTTATGGTTTTTGACATTCCTACTTATTGTAAAAATGCCTTAAGAGCCTCATTGTAATCACCTTCTTGCGAATGCGAGTAGCCATCACATATCTTCTCAGAGATAAGCTGCCACATTCTAGCGAGTCTCACTCTGTATTTTTACAGTCTCTATACATTTATTTGATGAATAGAATGTTACAGGTATGAACTAACTGAGAGGGGGGGGGTGAATCAGTTAGTGTAGATTATTAACCATTTACTCTCATTTTTCACTTTGAATCATTAATCTTAGTGGCAGTGAGTCTTTACTGTGAAATTCAGAGTTATAAACATAA
>ML817185.1:112704-138378 GCA_009831015.1 Picea engelmannii | reverse complement strand
CATGCAACGCTGTGTTCCTCCTGTCTTAACTGCCAGTCTAATTTTAGACTAAAAGTCTTTCTGCTTTTCTCAACTCCAACTGTAGTTTCCCTTTCTTTCATTCTTCCTTCTGCTTTTCGCATGCCAGCGTTCTCCCTGATTTTATGAACTGGTTCTTTACTTGCCTCCTCTACGCATGCCTTATCATGCAACACTGTTTTCCAGCATCTGTTTCATTCGTGTTTCAGCATCTGTGTTCCAGCATTCATGTTCCAGCACCTGTGTTCCAGCATTCGTGTTCCAACAGTCATGTTCCAGCAGTCGTGTTCCAACATTCGTGTTCCAGCATTTGTGTTCCAGCAGTCGTGTTCCAGCATTCTTGTGCGTGTTGACATCCTTGACTGCTCCATAACCGATTGCAATCAATGACAACCTTAACCATCTGCGTCAGTCTTCTGTTATAGCCATATCTCCAACATAGAAATAGTGTATTACTGTATATCTATGTTTATGGTTGCATATCTGATACATTTCTGTTATATTATTGAATATATGTGATATCTCTATGCATTTCTTTATTATATCTCTGCTCTCATTTCGTGCCGAAAATAATCCTGATCAGTGGTATTAGAGAAGGCTGTTCTTGATCATTTTTTTCAGTGCATGTCCCCGACGAGGTCCCAGTATATCAAGTTGGGTCTCGAGTTTGTATATCTTGAGGAAAATCTCTCTCGCACACCCAAGAAACCCTCAATGGTGGAAGAAAAGAAAAATGACGGAGAAGACGATTCTATCAGTCTATTGCTTGAGCAAGCTCTCACGCGACAGAGGGACAAAATGATGGAGAATTTTTCCCACATCCTTCAATGCAACAGGTGCATCTTCATCAAGCAACCACTTTGGAGGCACCTCGCCTTTCAAGGTACAAGTTAATTTTGATATTCCTTTTTTTGAAGGAGAGATAGATCGAGAAGCCCTAGACAAATGGTTAAATCTGCTAGAAGGTTATTTATCTGTTCACAAATTTTATGACAAAGAAAATATCACCTTCACACTCCTTAAATCTCTCCTCCATGTCAAACATTGGTGGGAAACTTATTGGGAGCAGAGTTCCACAGAGGAGTCTAAAATATATGGGGCCGATCCCACTTGGGATTTTTTTGTGGATGCGGTAAAGGAACAATATTACCCTATTGGAAAATATGAGGACTAGTACATGAGATGGACCACACTGCGGAAAGAGAGGGGCCAAGAAGTTTTAGAGTTCACCAATACCTTCCATACCTTGCGCACCAAGCTGGGTATCAAAGACTCCGAGCGACATTTGGTTCTGAAATACCGTGGGGCTCTACACAGATACATCCAGACTGAAATGGATTTTCTGGACATCTCATCACTCGGTGCTGCTTATCGATATGTTGTTAAAATTGAGTAGAAATTTAAGCACCAGAACAAACGGGAGTTCAAGTCTGCAAATCTGCAAAAACCAAAGTATGAAAAAGATAGCCCTAACAAACAGTCTCTCGAAAACCAGTCCAAGACATAAGAAAAGAAGGGTCACGGGATGACAAAGAAGGACACCGAAAAATGGTGCGAGTTACACAAAAGCCCCTGGCACAACACCAATGAATGTCGCTCAAAACAATCATTGGTGGCCGAGATCAAAGACAAAGAGTCGAACCCTGATTCAGAATTTGATTCCAAAAATAATGGTAAATGACAGATCATTGACGTGGACCCCACTGCTATTGTTGCAACCGCAGCAATTCAACCAGAAGAACCAACAGATCCTGAAGAGGGGGAGCGACTTTTTCATTCACATATGTGGTGAAGGGGACCCCACTTCATTTTATTGTTGATAGCGGAAGCCAGAAGAACCTCATCTCAACAAAGGTTGTTAAACTGTTGGGATTGTCAACAACACCACACCCGCAACTATACAACATCGGGTGGCTTTTCCAAGGACGAGATCTCCGTGTCAGCCAACAGTGTCTATTATCATACGGCATCCAACCCTTCAAGGATGAGGTATTATGTGATGTTGCCCCACTAGATGTCTTTGATGTGCTCTTGGGCCAGCCATATATGTGGAGACGCCATGCTGTTTATGAGTCTCGACCCCGTAGTGTCATTGTTAATTTGGGGGGTCATCTCTACAGGATACCAGAGGTAGTTCTCCACCTATAAAGTGTCGCAAGGTAGTATCTCATACTGCAAAATTCAGCTTCTTCACAATATGTTCAAAAGGAGAAAAAAAGGACACTACAACCACTACAGCCTTGCCCCAAGCACCTTCTATCCAACAGAAGCATGTCGACAAGGTTGCAGCAAAGCGCAAAGATTCCTCATGCACACCATCCTCTCATGTATCTCGACTTGTTGAACAGCCTCAACCTCAACAGGTTCGTGACAGACTTCCACAAATTGAGCAGCACGACATCTCCAACAAGACAAGCAACTCACCAAGATGCAGATTCAACAAATGCTTTTCCCTCTCCCCCGAGAAATCAATGCAATGTAGACCATTGCTTCCTAAGGAGGAAAAATTGATCTAGATGGATATCGGTGGCCACCCACCTTTTCCAACTATCTCAAAACAGTTTTCTGGCAATTTTGGTAATTTACTATTTTTAGCAGGTTTTAACTTCCGGGGCCATTTTGAGGCCCTAAATGATATTTTTTTTTGGAAAATAGGTTTTCAATATGGAAGTTCCTTTGATATTGTGGCTAAAATGAATCTCCTTGACGGTACCTTTCCGATGGGCTATCATACGCCTAAAATAGACATCGTATGCAAAAGTTACGACCTCGAGAATTTGATGTACTAACTTACTCAAACGGGGCTTACATTACTTTTGGCGCTTCATCTCCTAGGGTTAGGTTTTTGGATGTCTAGGGTTTTTGACATTCCTGCTTATTGTAAAAAGGTCTTCAGAGCCTCATTGTAATCACCTTCTTATGAATGCGAGTAACCATCACATCTCTTCTTAGAGATAAGCTGCCACCATTCTAGCGAATCTTTCACTCTGTATTTTTACAGTCTCTGTGCATTTCTTTGATTAATAGATATCGTGTATTACTGTATATCTATGTTTATGGTTGCATATCTGATACATTTCTATTATATTATTGAATATCTACGATATCTCTGTGCATTTCTTTATTATATCTCTGCTCTCATTTCGTGCCGAAAGTAATTTAGATCAGTGGTATTAGATCAGGCTATTCTTGATCATTTTTTTCAGTGCTATCCTCGACGAGGTTCGAGTATAGAAAGTTGGGTCTAGAGCTTGTTTATCTTGATGATAATCGCTCTCGCACACCCAAGAAACCCTCAATGGTGGAAGAAAAGAAAAACGACGGAGCAGACGATCCTATTAGTCTGTTGCTTGAGCAAGCTCTCACGCGACAGAGGGACGAAATGATGGATAATTTTTTCCACATCCTTCAACGCCTGCTGATAGCAACAGATGCATATTCATCAAGTGGCCACTTTGGAGGCACCTTTCCTTTCAAGGTATAAGTTAATTTTGATATTCCTGTATTTGAAGGACAGATAGATGCAGAAGTCCTAGACAAATGGTTAAATCTGGTAGAAGGTTATTTCTTTGTTCACAAATATTTTGACAAAGAAAATATCACCTTCACACTCCTTAAAGCTCTCCCCCATGTCAAAAATTGGTGGGAAACTTATTGGGAGCAGAGTTCCACAAGGGAGTCTGAAATATATGGGGCCGATCCCACTTGGGATTTTTTTGTGGATGCGGTAAAGGAACAATATTACCCTATTGGCAACTATGAGGACTAGTACATGAGATGGACCACACTGCGGCAAGAGAGGGGCCCAACAGTTCTGGAGTTCACCAATACCTTCCATACCTTGTGCACCAAGCTGGGTATCAAAGACTCTGAGCGGCATTTGGTTTTGAAATACCGTGGGGCTCTACACAGATACATCCATATTGAAATGGATTTTCTGGACATCTCATCACTTGGTGCTGCTTATTGATATGTTGTTAAAATTGAGCATAAATTTAAGCACCAGAACAAATGAGAGTTCGGGTCTGCAAATCTGCAACAACCAAAGTATGACAAAGACGACCCTAACAAACAGTCTCCTGAAAACTAGTCCAAGACACAGGAAAAGAAGGGTCATGGGAAGACAAATAAGGACACCGGAAAATGGTGCGAGTTCCACAAAATCCCCTGGCACAACACTGATGAATGTCGCTCAAAACAATCATTGGTGGCTGAGATCAAAGACAAAGAGTCGAACAATGATTCAGAATCTGATTCTAAAAATAATGGTAAATGATAGATCATTGACGTGGACCCCACTGCTATTGTCGCAACCACAACAATTCAACCAGAATAACCAATATATCCTGAAGAGGGGGAGCACCTTTTTCATTCACAGATATGGGGGAAGGGGACCCCGCTGCATTTTATTGTTGATAGAGGAAGCCAGAAGAACCTCATCTCAGCAGAGGTTGTTAAACAGTTGGGATTGTCGACAACACCACACCCGCAACCATACAACATCGGGTGGCTTCGCCAAGGACGAGATCTTCATGTCAGCCAACAATGTCGATTATCATACGACATCCAACCCTTCAAGGATGAGGTATTATGTGATGTTGCCCCACTGGATGTCTTTGATGTGCTCTTGGGCCAACCATATATGTGGAGACGCCATGTTGTTTATGAGTCTCGACCCCGTAGTATCATTGTTACTTTGGGGGGTCATCTCTACAAAATACCAAAGGTAGTTTCGACTGTTGTTCCACCTAAAAAGTGTCGCAAGGTAGTATCTCATACTGCAAAATTCAGCTTCTTCACAATTTGTTCAAAAGGAGAACAAAAGGACACTGCAACCACTACAGCCTTGCCACAAGCACCTTCTATCCAATAGAAGTAGGTCAACAAGGTTGTAGAAAAGCACAAAGATTCCTCTTGCACACCATCCTCTCATGTATCTCGACTTGTTGAACAACCTCAACCTCAATAGGTTCGTGACAAACTTCCACAAACTGAGCAACGCGACGTCTCCAGCAAGACAAACAACTCACCAAGATGCAGATTCAACAAATGCTTTTCCCTCTCCCCCGGGAACTCAACGCAATGGATACCATTGCTTCCTAAGGAGGGATGATTGATTAAGATGGATATCAGTGGCCACCCACCTTTTCCAACTGGCTCAAAACAATTTTCTGGCAATTTTGGTAATTTACTATTTTTAGCAGGTTTTAACTTTCGGGGCCATTTTGAGGCCCTAAATGATGTTTTTATAGGAAAATAGGTTTTAAATATGGAATTTCCTTGAATATTGTGTCTAAAATTAATCTCCTCGACGATACCTTTCCAACGGGCTATCATACGCCTAAAACAGACATTGTATGCAAAAGTTATGACCCCGAGAAGTTGATGTACTAACTTTACCCAAACGAGGCCCACATGACTTTTGGTGCTTCATCTCCTAGGGTTAGACTTTTGGATGTCTAGGGTTTTTGACATTCCTGCTTATTGTAAAAAGGCCTTCAAAGCCTCATTGTAATCACCTTCTTGCGAATGCGAGTAACCGTCACATCTCTTCTTCGAGATAAGCTGCCACCATTCTAGCGAGTCTTTCACTCTGTATTTTTATAGTCTCTGTACATTTCTTTGATTAATAGATATCATGTATTACTGTATATATGTGTTTATGGTTGCATATCTGATACATTTCTATTATATTATTGAATATCTGCAATATCTCTGTGCATTTCTTTATTATATCTCCACTCTCATTTCATGCTGAAAATAATCTGGATCAGTGGTATCAGAGCAGGCTGTTCTTGATATTTTTTTTCAGTGCATGTCCTCGACGAGGTCCAAGTATAGAAAGTTGAGTCTTGAACTTGTCTCTCTTGAGGACAATCACTCTCGCACACCCAAGAAACCCTCAATGGCGGAAGAAAAGAAAAACGATGGAGCAGATGATCCTATCAGTCTGTTGCTTGAGAAAGCTCTTACACGACAGAGGGATGAAATGATGGAGAATTTTTCCCACATCCTTCAACACTTGCCGATAGCAACAGACGCATCTTCATCAAGTGGCCACTTTGGAGGCACCTCTCCTTTCAAGGTACAAGTTAATTTTGATATTCCTGTATTTGAAGGACATATAGATGCAAAAGCCCTAGACAAATGGTTAAATCTGCTAGAAGGCTATTTCTCTGTTCACAAATTTTTTGACAAAGAAAATATCTCACACTCCTTAAAGCTCTCCCCCATGTCAAACATTGGTGGGAAACTTATTGGGAGCAGAGTTCCACCGAGGAGTCTAAAATATATGGGGCCGATCCCACTTGTGATTTTTTTGTGGATGTGGTAAAGGAACAATATTACCCTATTGGAAACTATGAGGACCAGTACTTGAGATGGACCACATTGCGGTAAGAGAGGGGCCAAGAAGTTATGGATTTCACCAATACCTTCCATACCTTGCACACCAAGATGGGTATCAAAGACTCTATGCGACATTTGGTTCTGAAATACCGTGGGGCTCTACACAGATACATCCAGGCTGAAATGGATTTTCTGGACATCTCATCACTCGGTGCTGCTTATCCATATGGTGTTAAAATTGAGAAGAAATTTAAGCACCAGAACAAATGGGAGTTTGGGTCTGCAAATCCGAAACAACCAAAGTATGAAAAAGACGACCCTAACAAACAGTCTCTCGAAAACCAGTCCAAGACACAGGAAAAGAAGGTTCACGGGAAGACAAAGAAAGACACCGGAAAATGGTGCGAGTTCCACAAAATCCCCTGGCACAACACCGATGAATGTCGCTCAAAACAGTCATTGGTGGCCGAGATCAAAGACAAAGAGTCGAACCTTGATTCAGAATCTGATTCTAAAAATAATGGTAAAGGACAAATCATTGACGTGGACCCCACTGCTATTGTCACGACCACAACAATTCAACTAGAAGAACCAACAGATCTTGAAGAGGGGGAGCGCCTTTTTCATTCACAGATGTGGGTGATGGGGACCCCGCTGCATTTTATTGTTGATAGTGGAAGCCAGAAGAACCTCATCTCAACAGAGGTCGTTAAACAGTTGGGATTGTCGACAACACCACACCTGTAACCATACAACATCGGGTGGCTTTGCCAAGGACGAGATCTCCATGTCAGCCAATAATGTCGATTATCATACATCATCCAACCCTTCAAGGATGAGGTATTATGTGATGTTTCCCCACTGGATGTCTTTGATGTGCTCTTGGGCCAACCATATATGTGGAGACGCCATGTTGTTTATGAGTCTCGACCCCGTAGTGTCATTGTTACTTTGGGGGGTCATCTCTATAGGATACCAGAGGTATTTCCGACTACTGTTCCACCTAAAATTTTTTGCAAGGTCGTATCTCATACTGCAAAATTCAACTTCACAATTTGTTCAAAAGGAGAACAAAAGGACACTACAACCACTACAGCCTTGCCCCAAGCACCTTCTATCGAACAGAAGCAAGTCGAAAAGGTTGCAACAAAGCACAAAGATTCGTCCTGCATACCATCCTCTCATGTATCTTGAATTTTTGAATAGCCTCAACTTCAACAGGTTCGTGATAGACTTCCACAAACTGAGCAGCGCGACGTCTCCAACAAGACAAGCAACTCACCAAGGTGTAGATTCAACAAATGCTTTTCCCTCTCCCCTGATAACTCAATACAATGGAGACCATTGCTTCCTAAGGAGGGAGTATTAATCTAGATGGATATCGGTGGCCACCCACCTTTTCCAATTGGCTCAAAACAATTTTCTGGCAATTTTGGTGATTTACTATTTTTAGTAGGTTTTAACTTTCGGGGCCATTTTGAGGCCCTAAATGATGTTTTCTTATGAAAATAGGTTTTCAATATGGAAGTTCCTTTGATATTGTGGCTAAAATGAATCTCCTTGATGATACCTTTCCAACGGGATATCATACGCCTAAAACGAAGATCGTATGCAAAAGTTATGACCCCGGGAAGTTGATGTACTAACTTACCCAAACGGGGCCCACATGACTTTTGGCGCTTCATCTCCTAGGGTTAGGTTTTTGGATGTCTAGGGTTTTTGACGTTCCTGTTTATTGTAAAAAGACCTTCAGAGCCTCATTTTAATCACCTTTTTGCGAATGCGAGTAACCATCACATCTCTTCTCAAAGATAAGCTACCACCATTCTAGCGAGCCTTTCACTCTGTATTTTTACAGTCTCTGTACATTTATTTGATTAATAGAAATCATGTATTACTGTATATCTGTGTTTATGGTTTCATATCTGATACATTTATGTTATATTATTGAATATTTGCGATATCTCTATGCATTTCTTTATTATATCTCCGCTCTCATTTCGTTTCAAAAATAATCCGAATCAGTTACAAAGGACCCTATCTAAGAACTAGATACCTTTAAGAAGTCACACATCTAAGTCAAGGTAAAGGGGAATCAGGGAAGGTGGTCCAACATAGAACAAGACCTCACAAAAATTATACTTTTGATTTACATAAGGAATTGGTTCCCTCTATGAGTCCTAGTCACTCGTCTTCTCACTTGCAGTTAGTTACCGTGGTTCCCTCTTCAAGGAGATGGAAAGAAGTTAAAAAAAGAGAAGGGCAAAATAGGTAAGGGTTGAGGATTATTTTTTGCAGGTCCAAAAAGACATGGAAATATTCCAAAGTACCCTCATTCTCATCGAGTGTAAAACATTGTTGGTACTCACTTCTCATAATGCTAAATTTCCTTGTAAACAACATCTTCCTCATACAAGGTCGAAGATGATAATATATATGAATAAGTTATCCACTCTCTTAATATTAACAAAGGGTATGACATTAGACCATTTGTCACATCCCCATAGTGTGCCTTGCGATCGTGCACCTCTTGAGGGTGTGCAACATCACAAAGTTTCTCACTTGGCTACTTGGAATCACCAAGGATACTTCATCTAGACTACACCTCTTCACCTTGAGAATACCCATACTTCATTCTAGGCTACTGGTGAGTCACACTCTTAGTCTAGTGCAACTCTTGTATACTTAGACATTTGTTAACGAATTTAACACTTATTCATATTTAAGCACACATCCATGAACATGAGAAGCCAAGATAACAACAATGAAACAATCAAGAGAAACATAGATATAGTGCAAGTGACACAAACCATGACTAACACCCGACTAAGTATTTTTTATTGTGAAACAGTTACAATACGAGAATTACCGGTTCAATTTACAACTCGATTCAAATGACTCGCCTCACCTCACAACAACACTGATAAACATATTCTTCACACCAAGACTCTCTGTCGCAATCATATATGCAACCTCCAGTGGTGCACCTTAGACGATCCCTCAACCACAGAATTGATGTCTCTTCATTTTAGTAGACTTCTCAGATTTCAGTTCCGCTTCACACATGCCTCAGATTTCTAGACTTCCCCAAAACTAGCCCAAGATAAGCTCGCTGAACTTTGTCCAACAAATCCACCTTAAAGCAGCACAAGTCCTCTAAAGTGGAGCGACTTGGCTCCTTGAGGGAGCTCTCCCTCTTCGTCTACCTTAGAACCACAGAGCTCTTCTTGCTCTCCTTATTCTCAAATCCACCTTCCTTGGTTGTGCGCCCTTGTTCTATTATAGGGACTCCAAAGGTCACCATTGCATCCTTCGGGTATGTCGCGCCCCTTCATGAACTCAATTGTCCAAATGAATTGTTAAACCCCTTTGTGGACCTGGTTTCTCAAACGAATCATCGCACCCCATTATAGACTTGGTCGCACAAATAGACCCATGTGCTCGTCAATCGTTGTGCCCCTTGGGATCGACATGCCCAACCTTGGTGTGGCCCACATGTCACCGTGCCCCAATATATTGGTTGTTTCATACTTAGGAAACCTCTTGGATTGTTTTCTTTCCCAAGGTGTCCACTTTCCCAACTTGGGTGCTAGAGCAACCCCAAGTTTCGTCTCCTTAAGGAATTGGGTGAAGCTCTTCGCACCCATCTAGCCAAAGGCCTTACATCCTACCCTACCTAAATTCATTTTTCTCCTTAGAAACATCCAAAATATCTATGATCTCCAAGTCCCTTCCTGAACTCATGCCTCTATTGCAACTAAGTCTGATGGAAACCCCAAGTTTTGTGCCAACCAGAAACCCCAAATTCTAGCAAAGTGGAAACCCCAAGTTTCCACAAACCAAATTGTACTTCACTCAAATCCTCATGATTTGTTTCTTGATTCAATGTGGTCACTTCACCTAAATCCAAGGATGAAATTCACCCAACTCTAGTACACTCTCTCACTATGATTTTTTTTCCTTCTGCTGCTAGGTTCACTTGAAAATTTCGCCTAATTTTTGAACCCTTGTGATCTTGCTACTGCGCCCATACTTCAACTAACTCTTCCATGTCTCTGCACATTGTGCGTCTCAATTTTTGTACTAGTCAGGTGATCATTCTAATTGTCACATCCAAGTCTTGAGATGTGCGTCCCCATGCCTGAACTTAGTCTTTTCTGTTACATCCTCATCACTCTGTCCAACTCCAAAGTCTAAGGAAAGCATCCATCCTTGCCTCGCTATTGTTGCTATCATATGATCTTCATCAAGGAGATATTCCATAATGTCTAAGTGTTGCAATTTGAACCTATTGACACATCTATTCTCTTGACCCCCTTGTCATGCTGTTGTAATTTCCCAAGCCATGAATTAGTTGAATGGATAATCCAACCGTCACACTCCTTGAGACTACACACCCTCATGCA
The DNA here is from genome assembly GCA_009831015.1 of Picea engelmannii. NCBI lineage: Eukaryota > Viridiplantae > Streptophyta > Pinopsida > Pinales > Pinaceae > Picea > Picea engelmannii. The sequence goes on along the minus strand of ML817185.1, from coordinate 127,606 downwards.
CAAACTAGTCACTTCCTTTTGCAATTCGGTCCATCTGTACAATAATATCAGACCAAGTCAAGGTCACCCCTCACCTCATTACACTATGAAGTCACCCCCCAAAAAAGTCTTATGCAACAACTTGAATCCACTTTCCACTTCATGGCATCGTTATTCAATCCTTGCACCAAGAGTTGCATGTCTAGATTTCATTTGCCTCACTACTTCATCACCTAATGATGCCACTACATATACCTCTCTATGCCTTGGAATGTTTAGGTGTAACCCTCAACCATGTTTCCCAAAGCAAGAGAAACACCTATATGCAAATAATCTCTTCATGCTACAATCTGCTTGTTTGCACAATCCTCCAAACGAAGGTAAGTCCTCAACTTGTGTCATGTCCCCATTTTTGGGTTCTTTTATTTTGTAGTGGAAGTGACTTATGTGGCTTGTCAGTGGATAAAAGGGAGTCAAAAGGGAGTCATTTAATTTCACTTAGTTAGGAGATGCTATGTTTTTAAAGTGACATTAAGGAAATAAAGTAACTTTAGATTAATAAGTTACTTTACTATTATTAAAGTGACTTTTAATCTTAAAGTAAAACTAAAAGGGGATGAGGGTCACATTTGATTTGGTCAAAAAGGGGAAAGTTCTAGAAGACATGGAAAAATGATAAAAGGAGGGGTAGAGCCTCACTTTGGCATTATGATTTGATCTCTCATTTTGGAGTGTTCTTGGAGTCATTGTTTTGTTAGGGTTTAGCAAAACCTTCCACCATTATAATTTAGTTTTGGTGGTGAAATATCTAGCCTATCTAGATAAGAGGGGAATCCATCCAGGATTTACATTGGAGCTTCAATTTGGGGTTTGTATTCGGTTGGATATTTATCGGCTCACACAAGATATTGAAATTTTTTCCGGAGGAGGCCGATCCCAGATTTTGCAGTTACTAGGAGGGTTTCGGTGAATCTTCTCAGAGACATCATCGCCGGTTGAAGACGAGGGTCCCGTGATGCCCCATGATCCAAAAAGATCTTTTAAACGACAATGGTTGATTTATTTTGCATGAGTTATATTACCATTTAGGAACTGAATGAAAGAAGAATAATTATAAATGAAACATGATAGCCATAAAGCAATATATAGATCTGAACATACGCATGAAGAACAACAAACCATAACAAGAGAAGTGATAACGGAGTTCGACAATCTCACCTACGTCTCCGGGCCTTTGTCTCAGTGGGTGAGGATTTTTTATTTATGTTAAAATATTTAAAAGTACATCATAACAGTGCCAAAAAGGTTACAAAATGATCTGGTCTTGTTCTAGCAGATCTCAAGAACCCAACAAAACTGACGACACTGAAATCGGATGAACAAAGCTCCCAGAAATGGCCCGCAAAGGTGCTCTCCTCAATGGCTTCTCTGCATAAAAATGGATTTGGCTCAACAATCATTTAGCATAGAACTGTTATGAACCTCCTCCTTGGCTTCAAGAACCTCTGGTTTATATAGACTAGAAACGAGTAACAACCTCCCAACTTCTCTCCAATATCTAGCCTCAAAAAGGGCCTAATATCCCCCAATATTAGCCAAAATCTCTCAAAACTGCTGAATAAATCAATAAAAATCATAACATAATGTTTAAAACCCATTTTTCGCACATACTAGGTTGCATCCCCCTTCCTCCGTGCTCTTAGTCACGTGGGATCTTTCCATATGGCCTAGCGCCAGCCCCCTAACTGTTTTGGCTCTGATCATGTGAAGTGGCCATATGGACCTGTCCCTATACTCCATGTGCCCCTTTGCAACTGTGATAGCCCCCTGCCGTAGCTGTTGGTTATGCCCCTTGGTCGTCCGTCTAGCCCGACCAACCGGGGATAACCCCTAAATTCCACGCTAAAGGTAAGGAGTCAAGTCATATGGTAAGTCTGCGCTTAAAGGAGGAATAGAGAGCTACACTGTGGAAATAACCGTGCGCGCGCCATAACACAGAGAAAGGTCATATGTCAATGAGTCACATGGAAAAGGTTTGTGTCGGGGGTTGGGGCTAGACCCTAGACCCTTTTTTTTTCGCCTATTTGATTACATTGCAAACATATATATTTATAAAACCATATAGGGGTAAGAAACTCAATGCGGATGGGCTGGTAGCCCTGCCCTACCAAAAACCTTGCCACCCAGACCAGAGGTCACGGGTTCGAATCCCGTTGACTCCATAATTTTTACAAACACTACGACCAATGGAGGGGTGCTACGTGGTAGCCCAAGATTGAGCCATGTGGCACCATGTTATTCTCCAAGTACATGCCATGTGTTAATAGTCTATTCATCCACCTATCTACCTAGGTTTCATGCCAATCATATGCCACTGTACCTAACATGTCAGCGCCACGTGTTGTACAGATGTACCACATGTCACCCTTGCAGTGGTGCCACGTGTCACACATTGACTGGTCCACCTTTCACCATCAGCATGCCAACGCACCCTGCCACGTCAACTATATGGCCGTACGAATTGTACAGTCAGTTGCCACTTGGCACTGTACGGACTGTACTGTCATCAAATTTTGTATGTTTGATGAAATGAACATACCTCGATATCTTGTTCATACGACGTATGTTTGAGCCCGTTTAAATTGCATTGGTTTCGTATCGAATAGGCCTACACACACGTCTGTTTTGAAGCCATTCTGAGAACTTTGATTTTTAGGCCTTCCTGGACCTATTTTGGTCCCGAGATCCTATTCTGGATCAAACCTCTCCACTAAAGACCTTTTGGTCCTCCAAAAGGTTACTAACCAGTCATCAAGTGCAGGATAGGCCACCTGACTTATTCTTTGTCTTTAAACTCTGTCATGTGCACCTGTCTCATCAAGATCAACTATAAAACAATCATGATAACTGACAACATATTGTTAGCCCATTGTACTCTGTCACATCTTATTGAAGCCACTATCATCCATGTTGACAACATTACTAATAATAACATCATAAATATGACGGGAAATGAGCTAATATGTTTGTAATACTTGCACGACATTGTCTTATCTTGAAGCAAAGTGTGATTGATCTTCCATTCTACAATCATCTCATGTTCTTTCTTAAGATCAATTACTTGATTTGAAACAATTATAGGTGTGTTTCTTGCATGAGCCACCTTTCTTAATTGTTCCATAGTTTGAAGAGATTTATTTTCCTTTAAATGATGAGCATGAACCACATATTCTTTGCTTTCTTTGGTTAAGTGATATTGATTATTTTCCCTGTAGAAGATTTCTTTGTGATCATACAAGTAAGGACTGCCTAAGACCATTCCACATTCATTGAGTGGCACCACATCACATGTTACCTCATCCACAAAATTAGATGAAACTGCAAACTTTAATGTGCATTTCTTTGTTGTGTGAAATTGATGATTGTTGCTTATCCATTTAAGTGTGTAAGGCTTATGATGCATCTGAGTGTTTAATCCCAATTGTTTAACCAATTTTTCCGAAATCAAGTTAGATTGAGATCCACTATATATCAATGTGTCAACCTTAGTATGTCTCAATATGACCCTTATGTGAAACAATTTACTTCTAGAATCAAACCCATCACTCATTTTACCTATCAAACCAATCAATGAGACTTTAGATTCATCATCTGAATCCGATCCCAAGTCTGTTGGTCATGATGTTGTTGCAATTGTTTACCTCCCTTTCCTTTCTTTGAACCACTTCAGTCTCTTCTCGAGATTCAATTTCCAGTAATGGTCCTCATCATGCCCCTCATTATTTATATTCTTGCAAGAGGGTTTATCTTCCTTTCTTGGCACTGAATTTTCCTTCTTTCCATTCCACCTCTTTTTGTCCTCTTTTCTTGAAGACGATTCCTCTGATACAGCAACCCTATTTTCCCTGTTTCAATGTATGTTGCTTGAACATAAACCTCATCAATATTAGTAGGTCAAAACATAAATACAATATTTCTAATATGTGTAGGTAAACCTCCTATATACTTCATAAGAGTTTCTTGGGTATGTAAAGGAATATCTAACATCAATGTCATTTTACGAAAACCATCTGTGTATTCTTGCACTGTTTGTCCTTTTCTTAGTGTTGTCACAAGAGTTGACTCTAGGCTGTAATAGAGCCAAGCCTTAGCACATTTTATATGAAATAAAATTTGTTGATTGATTAGTCATAAGAGGCTTCTAGAACTAGGTCTGAAACAGACCCTTCACTCATTTATAGATCAGAAACGAAGAGGCATGACATTGTTTGTCTAATTGATTTAACAAAGAAGATGGATAGAGGATAGGAAATGAAGAAGACTGAAACAAAGAGTTAAGTATCTAATTCTGATAGGTCTAATCTTTATTTCAATGGCAGAAATAACACTAAACTTCAAATATTTGAACACAGGTCTTGTCTTACCCATAGCAAGACAGAGGAAAATATATGAACAAATAAAACTTGTAAATAAGGCAAAACAATTAAGATGCAGGTCTTGTTCTACTCACTGCAAAACAAAGGAAAAACTGCACTTTAAGGAATGCTTTAAATTAGCTACAACAAAAGTATCACTGAATTGTAACCATTACAAGATGAATTAATGAATGGAAGGAAGAAAGAGAAGTGATGAAAACTTCACAAACAATAACACTGAAGAAGACAGAATTAGACAGTGACAAGGTGTAGAATCTCCTGGCATTCTATTCTATATTTGCTGAAAAGGAATGCATTACAAAACCCAGCCTCCAAAAGGCTCTCGGGCTGTCCCCCCCCCCCTCATTTTTTTATTTCAAGAAGATACAATAATATATGTCTTCTACCCCCTTTAGAATAACTGAAAAATGATTCGGATTCCAAAATAAATCCCTCTAGAAATGAACAGGAATTTCATGTAAGTATTGAGGTCGAAATCCTCCCAAAAGATAACAACAGTTACCATCAAATTCAGAAACTTTCTGCCATAGAAAATGGGCCAAACTGCTGAAAACTGTGGCTGCGGTTATGGTTCTGTATCTATCGAATCGTGATAGTTGTGTATAAAATGAAAGAGTTTTTTTTCATCTATTTTTTTTGACCAAAAACCTCTCTCGGTTTCCTAAGATCCATTTCCATTTGCCCCAGATCTGCCTTTCAAAAACATGTGTCAAACGGAGAAATTCTGAGATCCAAAAATTAAGGTTCGGAGATGGATTCGATTCTCCCAATCTGTGACACCTGTAGAAAAACGGAGGGAGGTTATTGATCTCTGATGTGTTAGGCACAAAAACCAACGACCGTTTCTTAAAATGATATTTAAGTTGCTCAGAATCATCATTTGAAAATGATGACTCAGCATAGTAAAAAACACCACATTTCTGAAAACGAACCTCATCTTTCGAGGGACTTTTGACTGCCTTCCCGAGCTCCAAATGAAAATATGAATGCACCAATGGAAATATTAGGATATTTATATGTCAATCGATCATTTGAGTGCGCAAAACGACCTCTCCATGATTGAGAAAACTGATATTTTGCTGAGGCAGTTTATCCACTAAAAACAATCTGCGATTTGGCAGCTAACAAGCCAAAAACAGGGGTCTCTTAGCCACCAAAAGTCCTAGCTTTCGGCGGCTAACAGTGCAAATTCGGAGCGCCGTAAGCCACCGAAATTATCGAAACTCGATTTTGGGATTTCGGGTTTCGGAACAATGGTTAAACTTTTTATGTTGGCCGAACCTCCGTTGGCCGAAACCCCGAAATGGTGACGTGGCATTTGTGTGAAACCTTAATATAGTGATTTTATTTCCGTTTATTGCATTTTTTTCGTGCCTCCTCGTGAGCTCTTCCTTCATGTGGCTTGATGCGTGATGCTTGAATGCTTGGTCTCGGTCGATACACTTTCGATAGCTAAGGGCATATGAAACCTGAGATTTAAGTTACCGAAAGTCTGCACTTTCGGTAGCTAAACACTAGAATTTTTTTTCTTTCTAAGCTACCGAAAGCCAAAATTTCAATATTTGTTCCAACACTTAGTTTGAGAGATTTTCATTCAATTAAAGATTTCTCTTTATAATCAAAACGATATAATTTCTTTCTAAGTGCAGAAACAAAAACTTGCCATGATGGAAATACATTACCTACTTGTTGCGTGCCACTTTGCAGCTTGCTTTGCCACCACATGAGTGTTGTGATTACAAGTCTAAGCGATGCCAACTTGATTTGAGTTGCCTCATACTTGATTTGTTGCACACTACAATAAACCTCCATCTATTTGACCCAATTATCAATTCTATCTGCATTGACTTCACCATCATACATGGGTAATTCAAAATTTGCATCAAGGTTAAGTAAAGGCATTTCTTGTTTATGTTTATGGACATGTTTCTTGGAGTAGATTTAGAACTTGAAATTGAAGAAGAAGAAGTTGATGGAGAAGAAGTAGGTGAAGGATGAATTTGAGGAGGATCCTCTCCTTCTTCACTTTTGACCTTTGAAGATTCACCTAGATTCGGTCTCTTCCGTTCCAAGTAATCTTCATACAAAACCTTCATCATCTCCGACATGGCGAAGGAACTTTTTCAAAACTCTTTCTCTTCATGAGAGAGTCCCACTTCTGATGCCATCTTCTCACTTTGAGAAGTTCTCTTTCTCAATCCAATAAATGTATTCTCTTCAACAAGATCACCTTCACCACGATTCAACCTTTCCCTGGTTAACATGCAAACTCAAAAACCAACCATTAACTAGCTTTGATACCACTTGATCTGAAAAAATCTTTTAAATGACAATGGTTGAGTTATTTTGCATGAGTTATATTACCATTTAGGAACTGAATGAAAGAGGAAGAACTATAAATGAAACATGATAGACATAAATCAATATACAGATCTAAACATAAGCATGAAGAACAACAAACCATAACAAGAGAAGTGATAACAGAGTTCGACAATCTCGCCTACGTCTCTGAGCCTTTGTCTCAGTGGGTAAGACTTTCTTATTTTTGTTCAAAGATTTAAAAGTACATCATAACAGTTCAAAAAAGGTTACAAACTGATCTGTTCTTGTTCTACCAGATCTCAAGAACCCAACAAAACTGATGGCACTGAAATCGGATGAACGAAGCTCCCAGAAATGGCCCGCAAAGGTGCTCTCCTCAATGGCTTCCCTGCATAAAACTAGCTTTGGCTCAAAAATCCTTCAACATAAACCTCTTCTGAACCTCCTCCTTAGCTTCAAGAACCTCTGGTTTATATAGACTAGAAGTGGGTAACAACCTCCCAACTTCTCCCCAAGATCTGGCCTAAAAAAGGGCCCAATATCCCCCAATATTAGCCAAAATCTCTCAAAACTGCTGAATAAATCAATAAAAATCACAACATAATGTTGAAAACCCATTTTTAGCACATACTAGGGCATGACCCCCTTCCTCCATGCTCTCGGTCATGTGGGATCCCACCCTGTGGCCTAGCGCTGGTCCTTAGGGCATTTCCCCCCTAACTGTTTTGGCTTCGATCATGTGCAGTGGCCATATGGGCCTGTCCCTATATTCCATGTGCCCCTCTGCAACTGTGATAGCCCTCGATTGCAGTTGTTGGTTATGCCCCTTGGTCAACGGGCTAGCTTGGCCTACCAGATCTAACCCCTAACTTCCGTGCTAAAGGTAAGGAGTCGGGTCATATGGTAAGTCTGCGCTTAAAGAAGGAACCAGGAGCTACACTGTGGCAATAATCGTGCACATGCCATAACATAGAGCAGGGTCATATGTCAATGGGTCACATTGAAAAGGTTTGTGTCAGGGGCTAGGGCTAGACCCCAACCCCCTTTTTTTCCTCCCTTTTGATTACATTGCAAACATATATATTTATAAAACCATATAGGGGTAAGAAACTCAGCGTGGGTAGGTTGGTAGCCCTGCCCTGCGAAAACCCTTGCCACCCGGACTAGAGGTCACAAGTTTGAATCTCGTTGACTCCATAATTTTTCCAAACACTACGACCAATGGAGGGGTTCCACGTGGTAGCCCAAGACTGGGCCATGTGTCACCATGATATTCGCCAAGTACATGCCATGTGCCAATCTCCTATTTTTCCACGTATCTGCCCAGGTGTCAACCGAGTCATATGCCTCTGTACCTGCCACGCCAGTGCCATGTGTCGTACGGACTTGCCACGTCAGTCGTATAGATGTGCCATGTGTCACCCTTGCAGTGGTACCACGTGTCACACCCTGACTGCTCCACCTATCACCATCAACATGCCAACGCATCCTGCCATGTCATATGTACGACCATATGGCCTGTACAGTCAGCTACCACATGGCACTATATGAACTGTACAATCATCAAATTTTGCATGTTTGGCAAAATGAATAGACCGCGATATCTTGGTCATACGACGTCTGTTTGAGCTCTTTCAAGTTGCATTGGGTTCGTATCGACGAGGCCTACACACAAGTCCATTTTGAAGCCATTCTGAGAACTTTGATTTGTAGGCCTTCCTGGACCCATTTTGGTCTCGAGATCCAATTTTGGATCACCCCACTAGTTGCCCAGGTTTGTCCCATGAGGATCTTTATGGAAAGGAAATTTACACAGGAGGATTTCTAAAATAATTCTCGTTGGTTGAAAGTTAGTGGTCCCGCGAGTCCCATGTGACACCCAACCTCACCCCATGAAGATCTTTGTAAGAGGGTTTTGTGGTTGCGACATGCCATTCGAGACAGATCCATGAGGGTTACAGTGGGTTGGAGGGATATTTGTAGTGCTGGAGTAGATCGTAGTAGGGCTAGGAAATCGTTGGAGCAGTTGACATCATCTCTTGGTATCATTCCATGTTTCTTGTGTGAGTTTGTAGTGTTTGTTGAGCTTCCATAACAACCATTAGAATTTTGTTGTGTTGTATTCCATGTCTCCATTCACAATAAAGGATGTCAATGTTGTTGTTGTGTTGGTTTTGGCACTTGGGTGAGAAAAACAACAACACTTTCATGTCTAGATGAGTCTGCTAAACAAGACAGAAGTTTGTGAGTGGGTTAAACAAGCCAAACACATGTAATAAACAAAGAAATAAAATAAAACAACTAAGAAATAAAAGTTAGAAAGTATGAGAAACTTAGAAACATGAAAATCAATCAATGACCAACATAATGCTACCAATGGATCAATAGATTAGTAGGAAAAACTGCGTATATTTTTTTTCCCTTTGAATGCATTTCAGTGATGTAGGTGAACTAATGGTTGTTGGCATTGTTGTTTTTCCTTAACCATTTGCATGCAATGTTGCGGACAATATTTTAGTGATAACAAATTCACACTGATGTGTGAGTTAGGAGAATATGTATAGCCGAAATACATCAATGTTTCTTTTACTGAGAGTGCCATTGTAATGAAGAGTATTGAGAGGAATTACAAGAGCGATCCGCCGGAGGGAGAGGGAAAACTGTGGGACCCAAACCCTTCTCTAGGGAGAAAAAAGAAAATATGTGTACAAACAAGGTAGACATGCCCCATGCTCTTGTCATGTAACCAAAATGTGAGACTGTAACTGAAGATGTATGTTGATGTAGATAAATGCAATACCCTTGGGGATAGTTGATAACGACATATGGTAGTTCTAAATGGTGAACGGACTCTGAAGTGAGGCAAGGACAACTATAAGAATTGTCGATGACTCATAGGCATTTATGGCCTAATGAATTCAGAGGTCTTCGGTTGATATGAAACAACTACAATAGTCACATAGTAAGACCCACCGTAACATGAGAGGTTGTTGAAGTCGAATGTTATGGGGGCCAACAGAATCATAGAGAAATGATGATTCTCTTTGTGTCATCCGAGACTCCTCATTGTAATGTAATGAGAGTCAAGATATTGTCGCCCTTCTAGAAACTATGTTGATGTTGACAGAAAAGGAGACATGACTCCAAGAAGTAAAGAGATTTGTGAAATCCACTGAGTAATAGATGATATCAGATATTGGCAGGTAACATGAATGGAGTCAAGAAGCAGTGAGATTCAAGACTACCCTTTGTTGGGGAATTTTTGAAGGATGAGTGGCAACAACCGTAAAACTGGATCTAGTGTTAGGGAGACGACTAGATACTGGATTAAACTGTGCCAGAGGTTAACAAAGTGAAAAAAATCAGAGATCAGGGGTACATGGACTTGGGATACTTGGGGTTTGTGAACAATGTCGGTATGAAAAGAGAGTGGATGCCCCAACCAAGGGTGACACAGGTTTCTTTTTCATGAAAAAGAAGGCCATCAAAGGTGACGACGAAAAAGCTAAGTAAATGTTTAAAACAAAGTCTTTTTACAATTACAAAAAAAAAGAATAATTTGGGTTGAGTATACAGATATAGAAATGGGTGCCCCGGTGAAAGATGGCTTGGCCTGTAAGGGCGCAAGTTGTGAAAGAGAACTGGTGGAGGATGGGGGCCCCATGGGTGGGTTTTTTTATTAGGTAAATGGATGGAGGACAATCTTCATATGGGAAAACTAATGGTGGATGAGATGGAGGGATAATGATATTGCGGAGGTGTAGTCAATAGAACCGAGATGATATGAATTGGGAGTCCATTGGGAAAGTTAGAAATATGATGAGAAGAAGTATGGGGTTCATTCTTGGAAGTGAATAAGACTATCGAGACTGCCATCCCTAGGGGGTGAAATCAACATGAGTGTCAAGTTGCCAAGGGGAACTATGAATGGGAAAACTCATGTGGGGGAGAGTGCTACCGGGTGAGAGTACCCAAATGCAGCAGAGGTAAAGGTACTATAGAGCCAGATGTAAGGACCCTAAAGGTAAATGTCAGAGGGTATGACTTGGAGATTCAATTGATTTTTACAGGGAATAATTACATGCCAGTGTCAAACATATACCTGAAGGGGATTTATTGTTTGCAGAACAAGTACCTACACACATAAAAACAAAATACTTGACGTGAACAATATCTGATGATAAATAACATGTAAAAATTATTTGATAAAATTGGAACATGATCATGCGTACCTGAACATGATGTGAGAAAAATGCTCCTTTGGGGCTAAGGTCAGATGATGGCCCGGGGAATGTGAATGTGTAGATGGTGGGACCGAGATCTTATGGCTGAGAACGGATCGAAAAATGGAGGCTCTGGGCTCTTGTTGAAATGTAGCATTGACATTCTTGATTCCAAGTGACAGGGGGAACTGTCAAAGTGCAATTGTCCTCGAGTGGAGAGAAAGTGGGAGGGATATCGTGGACAAGATGCGAGGGACCACTGGAAATAAAGTGGATGTCTTGATATTGTGGAGGGTACCTTATTCACTCAGGTACTGATGACAAAATGTATCGAATATGAATAATCTGAGCCTTATTAGTGAGTGTCTTAGAGGGCTCGGGCCGAGATATTTTGCGTACTGCGGCTAATGTCTGGCGAAACTGAGGTAGAGTTGGGCAATAATGAGTGTAGTGGCCATATTATGAGCATATTCCACAAAGCGAATTTGATTCGCAACCCTTTATTGCCTGTAGTGGAGGACTCCGTAGTAGCAGTGGGCGTACTTGGTGGAGTGGCGAACAATGTGGTTGCTCAAGGGAGTTGGATCAGATTGTGTAACTCGGTAAGAGTAGGACATCGATTAGTGGGGTGTCCTTCTCTTTTGCATAGTACACAAGGAGGTTGAACTTGGGGAGGAAGTGGAGTTGTGGGCTCTTTCTTCTTTTGTCTTCCCCCAGTAGTGGCAGTGGTGCCAACAATTGGGGATGAGGGTGGTGTGACAGGATCTTGTACTAGAATCTGCATCGGGATTCCCTCTGTCTGAGGAGGGAGAGATGGTTGAGGAACCATCGCGGGTGGATGAAGATACCATATAGGGATGGTGAGCACCATGTTAGGAAGAGTAAGGGTTGCAACTACCTGGAATGCCTTGGACTCCAGGTGGGGTGTAGAAGAATGGAATTTGGGTAATGGCTTGGGGGACTTTCTCCCAAACTGATATTTGACTCTGGAGGGGGGGAAATCTTGGATATGTGGTGTAGTGGGGTTCTGAGGGGATTCCTGAGGTAATATTTCTTCTATTGGTGGAACGTCAATGTGAGGAGAGGCCTCTGTGGGAGGGGTAGTGTATCCGATATCAGTTCCATTAGAATATACTACACACACTTGTGTTGAAGGGTGTAGGAGGGGTGGCGCTCCATGATATGCCCCTAGCAAGGAGGGGTTTTTGAAAATTCCAGGACCCATGTCTATGAGAGAATATGTATATGAGCTAGTGTGGACAGGAAGAAGAATGTTATCGATGTTGGCAGAATAGTTAGGCTCATAATGTGTAATTTGGTCGATGGTGATGATTTTCCTGTTCTGGGGGAACATCATCGTTTGAAACAAAGAAGAGGCTATTGCCTTCATAGCGTGCATGTAGCTACGCTCAAAAAAGATATTGTAATCGAGTGGGGCATTGATAACTTCAATATTGATTAGGATGGTTTTTTCCCCAAGTTCTACGGGGACGTTTTGGAAGATCCCTTTAGAGGATGATGGTCGATCGTCATAAACTCTCAGGTTAATGGTAGATGGTACTAGCTCAGGTGAGCCGATTTGTTTCCATACGAATTTGGGCATGATGCATGTGGATGCACCTTCATTGATGATACACCGATGGACTGTGATGTTCCAAATTTTTACTAGTATCTGGAAAGCTACCAGGGTGGGGAGGCGTGGTTATTTGCTATCTAAATTAAAGGTGACGAGTCTAGTATCATCTAGGTCGACTGCCCCCAAGGCGGAAAGTAAGGATTTTCGTTGAGTGGGAAAATTTTAGAGGACCTCCAATATAGACATGGTTGTAGGAGACTGTGCTAAGTCATCGACCATACTGTAATTGTGTGCTGCCCTAACATGAGTGTTATTGACATTCCGCCATAATGGAATGTGAGGTATACAAATGTTTGGTTCAGTGAGAGGGCATGGAATCATCAAGGGTTGTCCGGTTGTAACTGGAGCCTCTTATGAGGTGGTTGGGGTAGATTCAGGAGGCATGTTTTATTGACGACCACACGTTTGTAGGAGAATATCCTCTTCGTTGGTGAGGAGGAATATATTGTGATCAGTCGGATTTCCAGGGTGACTGGGACTTGAGTTTTGATACTGCCCCATTTGGGGTGGGGTAGGGTGTACCTCCTGTTGGGTATTCATCACACCTTGGTGTGGAATGGGGTTTTGAAAAACGACTGAAGGTGGTTGTTGCAAGTATTTTTGTAGGGTTTGCTGAGGGGCATGCGATGTTGGAGGACGTGGTGTGTTCATGGATTCTTTCATCCATTTGAAGTCAACAATTTGGGGACAATGGTGAGTATAATGTCCATACTCACCACAAAGAGCGCAAGGGAAATTCGTCCTGAGATTTTTGTTGTTCTTCCCTTCTCGTTTGTTTTTATTGTCCCCTTGGGGGTTTTGGGTGCCTTGACTCTGGTTGCCCCCAACGAGATAGTTTTTTTGAGGTTTATTTCCTCCTGGTCCCGGGTTATTATTGTTTCATTTTTTCCCTTTATTTTTGGAATTATTCGGCTGATGTGATGGATTTTTCATATTCAACTGTTTAGAAGTACCTCCACAATTGTTATGGTCACATGCATGGGTTAGGGGTCGACCCACACTTGACGGAGGGACCAAATGCATCTGGGGTACCAGTGGGGTCCCCCCAATGGCTGAGGAGGAACAAAAGGATATGGTTGTTGGTAAGTGGTGGGAGTGTAATAAGATGTCCCTCCATATGGTTGTGGATATCGAGGTGCACCATAAAGAGGTGCTAGTGGGATGTAAGGGTTGTGGTGCATCATGGAACTAATCAACCCATCCACAACGTGGGACATTCTAGGTTTGTACTGGCCAAATGGTATGGGTCTGGGTGCATCAAGTAACAATGTGTACAAGTAACCTGATTGAGCATACATGAGGTCAAACTATTGTGCCTTGCAAATGGATTCCTCTTATGACTGAGGAAAAGTGGATGCGACATCCTTGGCAATAACAGAGACAAGTGATTTGATAAACCAATCAAGACATTGTTCTTTGGTGGTTTATGTTTTACAAAAACTACGACGTCGACACCATTCATGGATGTGATCGGCTATATGGATAGAAATAGTTTGATTGAACTCCGAGAGAAGTTCTAAGCTAGTATCATGACGAATTGGTAGCTAGAAAAATGACAAAAAGGCCTTGGCCAATGATTCAAAGGTCACGTGGGACCCTAGTTTTTCGTCCACATACCATTTGGCCGAGGAACCCATGAGAGTTCATTGAAACAACCTTAAGTGGATGGAATCATCCATGATGTTGTTTGAAGAAAACCATAAGTGGAAGGTCATAACATGGTTGGCGAGATTGTCCCATGGTTTTCCTTCAAACTTTGGAATGTCTGAAGGAAATTTTGCAGGCATATTGGGTTCAATCAAGAATGTTAAGGGATGCCAAGTATGGCACAGGGATATTTGGTGGAGGATTAGTTCCAACCATTGTGTGAGAAGGTAGTGGACCTATTCCTTGAGAGGGATTTGGTGTGGTTGTACTTCTCCCTTGAGAAGAAGTTTGGTCCCCACCTCCTTGTGAAGGAGAACTTGTGGATGGATGGCCTTGGGAATTGGACCCATGAAAATTGGAACCAAGTAAAGTTGATCCCAAAATGGTATAACTCACAGGGGTGTGAGATGGTTGTGTCGGTGATTTGGAAAGACTAGAGATTAGGAGGGGGATTCTGCAAGCATCTAGAACGATGGGGACTATGTGGTTTGTTGGAAATACTAATACAACTGAGAGGGGGGGGGTGAATCAGTTGTATATAAGCTTAAACAATTTTACACCTTCTTAACAATTATTAATATTTCTTCATGTGTTACCAAGCAGCATACAATATATGGACAGTTAGAGTAAAAATCATCAGTCACACATAAAATACACAC
>ML817185.1:75226-110718 GCA_009831015.1 Picea engelmannii | reverse complement strand
GAAATTTGTATGGGATCCAATGGTCACCATCTTCCTTCTTCTCAGCAAACTTCTGTATCTTGAGCTTTTGTGGGCATCTTCTTCCATGCTGTTCCTCCTGAGCTTTACATTCAAATTTCTTATTCTGCTATCCTCACTGTTGTCATCAATGACAAGCATTCACTGCATTCTGTCCACTGAATTTGCCAACATGGTTCCCCTATGCTGTCTGACTAGCAAAGTGTATGTGTGCAAATGGTGACAAGAGAGAAATAAATGAACATGAGCTTTGTATATTTTGGACCTTCAAAAGATAGTACAACTCACAATTGCATGTAATCAAATGAGCATCATACATAAATCAACTGTAAATAATAAAACATGTGGGTAGGTGGATTTTGTCTGTATGGGGGAAAAGATAAAAAAAAATGCTCGTGTCCTAAAAGACCTATTGTCCTTCCTCTCAAATAGCACTGGGCCTTACAAAATCACTTAATAGTGGGGTTTGAAGCCATCGGAAGAGGAACTAGTGAAGGTTGAAATAATCAGTTATAATGAGGGGTAGAGGGTGCATATCCCGAAAGATCTGGTGATATTTCTCAATAGCCACACAAAATATGATCAAGGTGCGATTGCAGGCCATAATCACCACTTGGGTAGATGTCCTAAATTTTGGTCACTAGGCACCTCGGTCAAAGTGAGACATTTAGATTTTTGGCCTCAGAAATGGGTCACAGGATGGATGCCCTTCCAAGAGTTGGGCGACTCAAGGAAGGATGCGTAGAACAACTGGACCTTGGCCTTTGACCCTTCATGGGTATCTCCCTACCTTATGGTGTAGGAACACTTGACTTGGAGCATTTAAAAGTTCCCTATTTCTCAACTTCTAATGTTTGAAAATGTGAGAACCAGATAATGGGGGGTTATTTAGATGCCTACCCCCAAGATCTTACCTAGACTAAAAACATTCTTTTGTCACCTCCTGTGAAGGAAAATTTAGTGAGTTTTTAGAAAAATTTTAGATGTGGTGGGCTGAGAGATTGGGGGTGTGAACCAATCTCATTGGAATTAAATGGGTGTGGATAATTTCCAAAGAAGTAGTGGGATGTTTCAAAATTCCTTTGGAGAAAACCTACTTCAACCTCCATAATTCAAAAATGGAAATTATGTGTGTGAGGAGTGGCTTTGTGTGTGAGCAAGTGAAAAAATGTGCCAAGTTTTTAATAAGTTAGGTGTGAGATTACAACATGTGGAATTCCTGTGGTCCTTACAAATCTTTGTTACCTAGCTTACTACGTGTCATTGGTACACCTTGTGGAATATTTGAATCCCTAAAGAACTAGCATGTGGACATATGGGTCCTTCACAAATCCTTTAAACTCCCTAAATGTTGTTTACACTAAGAAAGCTTTGAAACTATCCTAGATTGCAAGCATGTGGGCATGTATGGGCCCGTTACTTTGATCTTTAAACTTCCCTAGATTGTGATGTAAATTAAGAAAACAATTTTAAGAAACTATCCTAAGTTTTCATCATGTGGGCATGTATGGGCCCTTACAAAACTTTAAGATGATTTTCAAAAAACTAAGAGGAACCCTAGGGGGGATTTTTCCTCTCCTAAATATTTCTGTTAAGGGAGATGAAATGTCCCCTTAACCACCTTTCTGATTCTCAAGATCACACTAGGGTGCGAGAGAAGAGAATACTCAAGGGTCAAAGTTAACTTCTAGTCCCAATGTAAGTGATTTATGTATGATAGCAATAATCTCAACTTAAAATTTTACAAGCCAAACAAGCCATCCATGCGACAACCAAAGAAAAAGAGGAGAATATTGGTTATTTTTAGCCCCTAAGTGCCTATGTTAGCTAACCTTTCATATGGGAAAAGATTCTAAGTGGAGTGCATTTTCCTTACAAAGTGCATGAAAGAAAAATTTTGAAGGCTAGGGGCCTTCAAATGATCATAAAAACCATTACAATTTTGAAAAACTAGAGATATGTGTGGGTTAAAATTTTGACAGGCACGTAGAAGGCGCACAATGCATAGAGAAAAGAGGCATGTTTCGTGCACAATGCTCAGAGTGCGTGTCTGTAGGAAGGAAAATCCGTGCACTTCTTGTCACATGTCGGGGGAGAAATTTCCAAGTGAAATACACCTTCCCTAGCTCTGAATTTTGACTTTGGCATGTTGGGCTAGGCTGGTTTTGGTACCTGTAAGACAAATTGATTAAAACGAAGTGCTCTCTAAGCTCAACTAGGGATGAATTTGATATTGATCCCTAGTATGGTTGCCAATTTGTTGTGTTGGCTTTGTCACTTGGGTGAGAAAAACAACAACACTTGCATGTCTAGATGATCCTGCTAGACAAGACAAAAGTTTTTGAGTGGGTTAAACAAGCCAAATACATGTAATAAATAAAGAAATAAAATAAAACAACTAAGAAATAAAAGTTAGAAAGTATGAGAAACTTAGAAACATGAAAATCAACCAATGACCAACATAATGCTACCAATGGATCAATAGATTAGTAGGCAAAACACCGTAGAGAAAAATGAGGACTTATGAGTCCCCTCTTCCTCCTTGGGAGGGATCTTGAGTTCCCTAATGGAGAGCTCTTCATACAATGGAATAAATGGAAAATGGTGAAGAAAATCAATGCCTATTCCCTCAAGAGGTGAGTGGAATGGCCTATTGCAATGATGCTTGAAGGCTTCAAAGAGAAAAGAGGATTCTCAAGGGAGAATTCTTGCAGCATAACAATACAATGAAGATCTTGGTTTCTTAGTGCATCCATGGCTCTTATTTATAGCATTTATTTAAGGAAAAATGTAATTAGTTATTGGTGTGAACAAGGGGCCTTTTAGGGCACCCTCTAGTCCTTGACCAACCTCCCATTCATATTTCGCTCAGATATGAGGGTCAATTCGTGTTGGGAGCTGGTCCATAAGTGGTTGAGGGGCCGACAAGATCCATAAATGTGTTGTTCATAGAAGTGTGTGGATTTTCTCGTACACAGTCATGCACTTGGTGCATTGTGCGTGTTGAGGGATTTGTTGGCCTACACACATTGCGCACTGTTGTGCGCTTCTTTTGGTGAATTTGCGCATGGCAATTTTTGACCCAATTGTATAGTTTTTTTTCCTTTTGTATGCATTTTAGTGTTGTAGGTGAAATAATGGTTGTTGGCATTGTTGTGTTTCCTTAACCATTTGTGTGCAATGTTGAGGACAATATTTCAGTGGTAACAATTGTCACTTCCATTCTTTGTGTACTTGGATTAGTAATATGTTTTCCATACGTTCACTTATTGTAATGCATGCAAATTGTTTGCGGAAAGAATTCTATTAGATTTTTCATAAAGTATATCTTAGTACAATTTGATTAAGAAAGGTACAACACCAACAACATTATAATTTACACAACAAAACACTTAAATGCTTGTCTTGCATATTTGGGACACATCACAAATTTTCTCACTTAGCTACTTGGAAACACTTATAGCATACCCATACTCCATTCTAGGCTACCGACGAGTCACACTCCTACTCTAGTGAAACTCTTGTATAATTAGACATTCGTTAACAACTTTAACACTTAGTCATATTTAAGCATACATCCATGAACATGAGAAGCCAAGAGAACAACAACGAATCAAATAAGAGAAACATAGATATAGTGTAAAAGACACAAACCATGCCTAACACCTAGATAAGTCTTTGTTATTGAGAAATTACAATATGAGCACCATTGACTCAGTTTACAACTTCAACCGAGTCAAACGACTCACCTCACCTCACCAATACACTCATAAACAAATTTGTCACACCAAGAATCTCTATCGCAATTGTCTCTGCAACTTCTAGCAATGCACCTCATACATGCTCTCAACCACAAACTTCTTGTCTCTTCATTTCCACAAACTTTAAATATTTCAGTTCTTCCTCACACATGCCTTCAACAGACCTACATTTTTAGACTTCCCCAAAAACAGACCAAGAGAAGCTCTCCCAAATCTGTCCAATGAATCCACCTCAAGGAAGCACAAGTCCTCCCAAGTGGAGTGGCTTGGCTCCTTGATGGAGTGGCTTGGATCCTTGATGGAGCCCACCCTCTTTATTGTTGCGTGGTTCGAGAGAACATGCCTAGCTGGCTGCATTTTTTCTTAAATGTTTGCACAGGGCTACGCCCTTCGATGGTCCTGATAGTGTTAAGTGTTTACCTAACATGGCTGCCAATATTAAATGTTTATTATATAGATGCGTTGCAATACAGTTTCGTTCCATTTTTTTGATGGTCGTCATCACTGCATCAGTGGTCGATGCTTGTTCGCTGGTTCGTTCCATGATTCTTATTCTTGTTTGATTCAACTTTGGAAAGTTGAGGTCTTGAAGTTGTAGTTGGACCTCTTTGTGGTTGTTCACTGGTTTGTTGTTCTTCAACTTTGCAAGTTGTTGGACATGTTGTTGCGGTTTAAAATTTTTGGGGCTGAGCTCTTGTCATCCCTCGTTGAAGGGTAAGTTTCCCTTTTGTTTCTATTTTTCAATGGTGGGATTCCTTGCCTCCAAATTCTATTGCAGACCATCTTTGTCTGTGCTCTTAATTTCTATTCCTGGAAACCATGCGTCTTCATATGATGGCTACCACATCCATAACTATTTTGAAAATTGCAATGCATAGGGGTTTTCGAAAAGTAGTTCGGAGCTATGCGAAGAGGGAACCGTCTGCTGAGGTGTAGATGTAGGGAAAGTTTTTATTTTGTGGGTTTGAAAATTGCGTCCACCTGTTGTCTTTCTGCTTAGTAAATTTATGGTGTTATTTATTTGTGTTGTTTCTTATATTTGGTTCACTTTCCAGTGTGGGTTTGTTTTTTTGTCATTTTCTATGGGGAGTAGGGGGGATTGAAGTTGACAAGAAGAAGTTTGAAAGATACATACGGGGATTGGTACCCAGTTTCGCACTTGTAGTTTTCCTATTTTTCTTTCCTTTTTTTTCTACTTTTATTTTTTTCCCCCTTTTCTCTGTTTTCATGCAAACTAAAAGTATCTAACAAACAACTTCAAAATCACAGTTCAAAATACGAAAGAAGTAATAGATGTTGATTCATATGAAATAGATACACAATCCATTATACATGACAACATTGACGTGGTTTTGCATAGCAATGGCCTTTTTAGATTGGATGCATTCTCGTATACTGTAGGGGATTGCCTTTTTGATACATTTCAAGTTCTACTGCATTTCCACTATTCGTCGACTGAGCTGTGCAATGGATTGATAGATTATTTCTTGGGTTGTTTAAAAAATGGTGACACTGAGGCATTGGAGTCCTATGAATATGAACTGGAATATGATTTTCTTCGGCAGTTGCATGGAATACATGATGTCGCTACGTATTTTTCAAATATGTGGTTGTCTGCATCAACAGCTCTATCTGCACATGAGAGGAGACTTTGGGGAGATAGATTTTGTATACGGTGGCTATCTAACTGGCTCAATATATCAGTTGGAATATGGTCATTGACAAGAAAAACAAGATATCTACTATTCAACAAAACTGCATCTGACAATCCATATTGCATCTTGTTCCATGATGCCAATGCTGTCAATGGTCATTAAGAACCACTATTGTATAGAAAAATGTCCATATGCAATGTTGAAGGAGCTCATATTTACTTGTCCCTCATTTGCAAAGACCTTGAATCATAGTGGAAACAGATTATGCATCGCATAGATTGCCATGGTTTATAGCTGGAAACAAATGTTGTGTCTAGCTATGGAGATAGTCCGTTCAATGCAATTTGTTGTTTGGTAGCAGTGGAGTTTGATGTGCAGTCGCTGCAGCTTTACACTATATAGTCCCTTTACAATGCAATTATAGGTGGCAACCAATAGGCTTTTAGGTGCTTGCACCAACACCTTTGGCCATATCTCTTAGAAAATATGCCGACAGTTGGAAGTTGGTGGGAATACCTTGTAAACATGGCATTGTCATATGAAAAAGGGAATGTGGAGGGTTGCAGATTATGTTTGCAATGGATGTCTTCATATTCAGAGTAAATATCCAGGTTTGGTCGGCCTTGCCAGATGGCATTGTCCATTCCTGGTCTACTGATTCAAATTATGATCGAACAATTGACATCCTCTCGTTGAAAATAGATACAACACATATCCATTATCAACCTTTTCTTGGACATATCGGTGGTTCAGGGTTGAATTTCCATGCCACCCAAACCGCATCGAATCTGCATAGGCGTGGCATGCTTTCTAGTGAGAATGAAGCTCCTCTCGATTGCGATATGGCCATATAGGGATTGAATAAAAAATCCATTTGTGAAATTCATCATAGTTGAGATGAGGCCATACAAGGCTTAAACAAAAAACGTAGAGTAAATTATCACAACTTGAAAAACATTATGCGTAAAATTTGTCCCAGTTGTGATGAGGCCATACAGGCCTTAAACAAAAAACGTAGACTAGGTTATGAGAACCTGAGTCAGAGTGAAATTCATCGAATTTTCCATCAACTCATCGTGCCCTTGGGCAAGAAACGTAGAGTAAGTTACCACAACTTGAAAAAGGTCATGCGCGAGAGAAAAAAAATACATTGCTACGCTTCCCTTTAGAGAAAAACTCACATATCACAATCTAAAGAAATTGTTCATGCACAACACAACAGAAACATGTACGGTGGCATATCCTAGAATGGTCATGCAACTGTGACATTTTGTGGGATAGAAGAAACACCATGCACTAATACCAATGAAAACCAGGAAACAGTTTCTACCCATACTTCCCTGAGAAAGAAAAATGAAAGACAAACCTACATGAAACAAATTAAAGACACTCCTTCCATTGCATGTGCAATTTGTGAACAATTGAATTTCTAAAAAAACAGTAAGTCTTTCATGCCTGTATTGCAATCAGAATACCTCCGCTTGACAGTGCACAATAAACCATTTTCCAGTGGGAAAATTTGTCTTCCATGCAAATGGTCGCTTGAAAATGGAAAACTGCCACAGTTTGCAACCCCTGACCAAATAAGATGTAATACACCACTACCAAATGTAAGTGCACTTATGGAACTTGAGCAAAGACTTGTGTCTCTATGAATTGCATTTTCTCAAATCAGGCCTTGGGGCTATAAACGACCCCATATGGGCTTAACATGATCAATTATTAATGCATGTTCAGCTAGATGTTGTCCAAAAATCCTTGCCACAATTCATTAGTGATACAATGACAATTGTTGTGGCTCTGAAAAGACGCTTGCGATACAAAAATGCCTATCAGACAGGCAAAGTGTGTGTGCATGCTTTTGTGAAAGCATTAAAGGAATTATGTTCCAGGGCCCTGTACAAAGCACATAACATTTGTATAAATGACAACTGGAACAATGTTCTTGCAGAAGAGGATGACAAGTCTGCAGACATGCTCGAAAATCCTAGTGAATTTGATACAAGTGATGAATTAGAGAATGAAACACCTGCTGAGACATTGGTGCACGGATTCACTGATTCAAAGTGCATTCATGACTTGCAAGACAAGATTGTTGAAATTGCACCTGCTGAGGGGTAGCGTCCACTTGGAATATTCAAGGAAAAAATCGCTGAGGAAATGAACTTTCCAACACTCTTCTATGGAAATCCACGTGCCACTGATATTACAGAATGATTCAGTTATCTTAAAATAATCCGATGGGAGCTGCTACATTCAAGCGATTACTTCTCCTGTCACATAACAATTTTTTTTTTCAAAACAATGCGCATAATAATAGAGCAAGTTTTCTCCTGCATGTGGGTCCGAATAATAAAAGGCTAGTTACAAGGAAGAAAGTTGTTGGCCAAGGATGTGAAGTACAAAGTAAACCTAGAAAAAATTATGAAATCTGATATTGGATACATAGATTTCAAAAGCATTCGCACCTCTTCTGACTATTTGCAACAAAACAAAAAAACTATTTTTGCAATGATCCGGAAATTGGGCCCACCAACATTTTTCATCACATTTACAACTGCAAATCATTGCTGTGATCCATTGGTAGCTACCGTATCTAACTTGCATAGGAACAGGAAACATAAAAAAGAAACTGATACACTGGAAAATAATGACATTGACTACCTCATAAGAAAAGACCCAGTGATATGTACTCACTACTATAGACATAGAGTAAATGCTTTGAGACAATTGATATGCCACGATGAAACGTTTTTCGGAAAAACATCAGACTAGTTTTTTGTGACTAAATTCTAGAATAGGGAAAATGAACATGACCATGCACTGTTGTAGATAGAGGGTGAACCACTCTATAGAGTTGATAACAATTAAGAGATCGAACAATTTGTGGATAAATACATAACATGCAACACAAATCATTTGGATCCAGAACTTGCCAAAGTCCATAGACATTACCATACAAGAAGTTGTAGAAAACGAAAAAAACTCGCATTGCAGATACAACTTTCCCGTGCCGCCAATGAGAGCTACAAGAATCATAGAGCCACTTAGTTTAGAGGACAATGTTGTTGTTGAGAAATCTAAATCCTTGTTCGCATTTCTAGAACAAGGAGAATTTTATGAGCTAATGAGCTTCGATGCCTTCTTGACAGATCTAAATCTATCAAAAGATGAGTACATCCAAGCCATACAATGTATTCTTAGGCAACCAATAGTTTTCCTTAAATGAAAACTTTCCCATATTTGGAACAACAGTTTCTCCAAGGACATGCCAGTTATGAGGAAAGAAAATACAGATGCACAGTACGTGCTCAATGCATATGCTGCAACATCATATTATACCTCGTATATGACAAAGGTTCAAAAATCTATGACAAGTGCATTCATAAGAATACATAAAGAACATGAAAGAAGTCATATTGATGCCATACAAATGATACACACACTTGGAAATACATTGCTTAATCTTCAACAAATGTATGCTCAGCAAGCAGTTCACATTGCACTTTCCTTGCCCCTCACTTGTAGTTCAAGAAAATGTGTCTTCATAAACACATATCCACTTTAAAAACACACATTTGTTCTTAAACCATCGGTTTTGATAGAATAAGAGCCTGACAATTTATAAGATGTGCTATGTCTCTCTACTGTTGATTATTACCTACAACGTCCATCTCCTATTAGGCATATCTGCTTAGCAGAATTCGTATCGCATTACAAAAAAAATGGTGCACCCATATCAAAAATAAAAAAACCCTCTGTGATACGGTTTGTCAAATACAATAAATGTTGTGACTATGAGAACTATTGTAGAGAAAAACTGTTGTTGTACGTTCCATTCAATGAAAATGAAGAGACATTAAAACATAGCTTCTCGACATGGGAGGTTGTGTATGTTGCCTCTGAGACTATAGTGCACATCAATGAACCTAGATTTACCTACAATGTTAATCCAACATGGGGTGATCTAGAAATTGTAGTTAATGACCTAGAAAACCCTGACGATCTTGATGAGACATTCACAAACCAAAAAACAACCAGAACTCCTTCTGAGTCCTATGACTTACAAGTGGATTTGCCTCGTCCTTCAGAAGGTGTAAGTGAAAAATGTATCAATCTTGGTTTTCAAGTCACAAAACATCCTTTCCTAATTGAAAATAATTAATACCACAGAATAAGATGTCTGTTGAATCGCGAACAACAAACAATTCTAAAGGACATTGCTCTTAAAAAACAATTGAACATGGACAGTCCTGTGCACTTGTTCCTTACAGGCGGAGCAGGAACATGAAAGACATTCACAATGAAAGCACTATTCCAAATGCTTATACGAATCTCTGATTTAAACAATTCCTCTGCTCCTATGAAACCAAAGGTCCTAATAGTTGCATACACAAGAAAAATTGCATATAATGCAGGTGGAACAACAGTCCACTCTGCATTTTTAATGCCTTTTAACAAATCACAGTTTCTTCCACTTAGCAAGGAACTGTTGGATACATTGTCTAAGATTTATGAGGAACTCCAACTTATCTTTATAGATGAAGCATCTTTGATTGGGAGTCGGTTCTTGTATTCCATTAACAACCGGATAAGAAGCATAAAACATGTGCACATTAAATACTTTGGAAACATTGACATGATATTCCGTGGCGATCTTTACCAGGCACAACCCATCCAAGATTCTTTGATATTTGAACAACCTACCGTTAACATGAAAACAGTGACCCATGAATTCTGGAGAGACAATATTAAATGCTTTGAATTGCATACTACAATGCGCTAGATAGATGAAACATTCATTGCAATTCTGAATAGAATGCACACAAACAACCAAACATATGATGACTTAACATATATCAATTTGAGGTGCTTGTGGCCTGCACCAACAGACCCAACGTTCCCTTATCCGTTCTACACAAATAAGGATGTTACAATGCATA
The DNA here is from genome assembly GCA_009831015.1 of Picea engelmannii. NCBI lineage: Eukaryota > Viridiplantae > Streptophyta > Pinopsida > Pinales > Pinaceae > Picea > Picea engelmannii. The sequence continues at coordinate 100,341 of ML817185.1, read as the reverse complement.
AAATCCACATGCTATCGGTCATGCCTGGCGATGATATCATCATCAATTCAATTGACTTGGAAGAAGACAACCATGGAAATGTGCCACGTCATGAACATACAGTCACTTTACCTTTGCATCTTGTCCTCAAATTAAAAACGTTGGTTGAAATATATGCCTATAACTATGATTCACAGGATGGCTTGGTCAATGGTGCAGATGGAATACTCAAAGGCTATATGAAAACAAAAAAACTTTATGTCCTTTGGATTATGTTCCATGAACCGCATATAGGAAAGAGACAAGCAAGCAAGTTGTCTTATCTATATAATCCAAACACTGGAAGCGATTGGACACCTATTTTGTGAATATCAAAGCCAATATCGACATCAACAAAGACAGGTTGATTGAAGATTCAAAAACAGTTTCCGATTAAACTTGCATGTGCACGTATAGTCCACAGATCACAAGGACTAACACTTGATAATGTTGCATTTCAACCTACTAGAATTCAGATACATGGACTTGTATACACAACATTGTCCCGTGTCAGAAGCATAGAATCCTTGTATTTACTAAGTCCTCTCACAAAAGATAAATTCAAAGTGAAACATAAAGTTGATATTGAAATGGAACGACTCAGGAGCACTGCAAAATGGAAACTGCACTATGATTACCAATTCATACAAACAAATTCATTTTTATCAATTCTCTTGCTTAAAACATGCAGCTTAAATGCACACATGGATGATATACTCAATGACTATGATACAATGCAATCTGATATTTTGTGCTTGCAGGAAACACACATGGCATTATGCATGCAGAACAAACAATTCCCAAATTACAATTGCATATCAAGTTACATTACACATGGGGTGATGATATTGGTGAAAAAACATGTACCAATTTTGGACCATATACATATCGAAGAAAAGAATGTTGAGGTGGTGCTTGCAAATTTTTTTTTCCATGAAACAAAAGTTGCAATACTGAATCTCTATGCTACTCCCCATGCAACATTCTCCAACATAGTAGATGTTATTTCCAATGTATTGGGTCATTTCCATATGAATGGACCCATTGTACTTGTAGGAGACTTCAATATTCACATGCTACAAAATAATGGCAGAACAACATAATTGGAAAACTACATGTGCAAATATAGTCTCTGCTTTCTTTTGAACAACACAAGCCATCTGCAAAACACACTTATTGACCATGTCTGGTCAAATGTGCCCATTCCTCAATATAGTATGTTTATCTTAGACACATATTGGTATGGTCACGATACAATTGGTATTGCACTTGAATTATGAGATATACATCAAACATATTGCAAAGTCATATTTCTATGTTTCAAATCATATCTGTATAGCCTGTTGGAAAAACAAAAAAAAAACAATTATCCAGCTTCTTGGTTTTCCCTGATTTCTACACATACTGCTCTGGTCACCATACAATTGGTGTTGTACTTGAATTATAAAATATACATTATGCAAAAAAAAAAGGTACATCCTTCTAAAAACTATTTTCTACTCTATTCATCTTATTCTTTTTTTTATTGTATATGTACATAGTACTTGTCTTTTTCTTTACATGTTAACTTATGTTCATATCCCTTTTGTTTTCTATTTTTTTTCATAGAAAAAAATAGGAAAACTAGACCCCGCAAAGATCTCCTAACCAGATATGTAGAGGAATCCATGCAAAGGTGCATTTTTTTTTGCTCGTGTTCCATACTAAACATTTTTTCGTTTACTCTGTCTGTATTTGTCGAACTTGTTTGCAACTGTGTTTTTTTAGTTTTTTCATTTTGCGCCTAGACCCCGCCAGCCCACAAGTCCACTTGTCAATTTGTATATCACGCAACTATGGGTGTTATTTGCAGGACACGAAACATTAGAGGCCCAATTTACAACCCGCAAGTCCGTGATCCAAAAAAGTGGCTAAGTATGGAATAATGGATCTGTGCATATTTGGTATGTATTGTTTGTTTTTGGGAGCCTGCCAGCCCTAGAGTTTGTGTGTCAATTTGTATACCATGGAAATCACTAGAAGTACAATGTTGAGCTACCCAGCTTGCAAGTCTGCTTGTCAATTTGTATATCGCGGAGTTGTGGATGCTATTTGTAAGACACAGAACAATAGAGGCCCGTTTTTTAGCCAGCCAACCTACAAGTCCGCTTGTCAATTTGTATATCGTGGAGTTGTGGATGCTATTTGTAAGGCACAAAACAATAGAGACCCGTTTTTGAGCTCGCCAGCCTGAGAACCCGCGATACAAAAAGTGTACATGCTCTGTAAAATCTCAGCCACCCCACAAGTCCTCTTATCAATTTGTATATCACGAAAATCTGGGTGCTATTTGTAGGACACTGAACAATAGAGGCCTATTTTTTGAGCCCGCCAGCCCGAGAACCCGCGATCGAGAAAGTGGCCAAGTATGGAATGTGATATCCGTACATGTTCTAAAAAATCTCATGTCCATAATTTAGAAAGGTACATATTTAGCTTTGCCTGGTTTCTACACATACGGGTCTGGTCACCATACAGTTGGTGTTGCACATGAATTATGAAATACGCACTACAAGTCCGACCGAGCCCTTTCGTTTCCTTAGCCAATTTCATGCTTGCGGGTTCCCCGCTAGGCGTTATCAAACTCTCGTTCCCCATGTTCTGAGTGTACATCTTGCATCCAAAACTTGGTAATCCATGTATATGCTCGCGGGTTCCCATATGATGGAGTGGCATATTTCATGTCCATCTAATCTTGCGCCTGAGACTTTAGTGATCTACAATTGGACATGGATTGGAATCTTGCGACTCATTTACTAATTTTCTTTAATTAAATTATAGAATATCAATATTTATTATTAATAATTTAGTATTTGAAAACAATGTTTTTAGATAATGTTAGCTATATAACATATATGTTATATGTTATACATGTAGACAATCGCAATCTTGAACCTGCCAGTCCTGGAGTCTGTCTATCAATTTGTATATCACAAAACTCCCAGTGTTTTGTGGAGCACACAGAAAAATAGAAGTGCATTGTTGAGTGAGCCAGCCCGAAGTCCATAGATTAATTTGTATATCGTGGAAGTATGGGTGCTATTTGTAGGACACAGAACAATAGAGGCCCAATTTTCAGCCCGCCAGCCTGAGAACCCGTGATCCAAAAAGTGGCTAAGTATGGAATGAGGGATCCGTACATGTTCTATAAAATCTGATATCCATACTTTATAAAAGTACATATTTAGTATGGATTACTCGTTCCTCGAAAAATTTCTAGGCCCAGAACTGGTGGATACACGTGTTCAGATTTCCACTTACTTTTATATCGCCACCTCAACCGTCCGCTTGCCCGTTCATATTGTACATATCACATGTAATATGTATTACATATTACATGTAATGTGTAATACATATTCAATTTGGATCCCACCAGTCGTGGAGTCCGTCTGTAAATTTGTATATCGCGGAACTCCGAGTCCTGTTTGGAGGAAATGGACCAATAGAAGTGCAAGGTTGAGCCAGCCAGACCACAAATCTTCTTCTCAATTTTTATATCGCGCAACTCTGTACATGGTCTATAAAATGTCATGTCCATAAAAAGTACATATTTAGTATGCATTGCTCCTTTCTTGGAGCTCGCCAACGCTGGAGTCTGTCTCTCAATTTATATATCAAGAAATCAAGAGAAGTACAATGTTGAGTCAGCCAGCCTGCAAATCGGCTTGTAAATTTGTATATCGCAGAATTAATGGTGCTATTTGAAATGCATGGAACAATAGAGTACCATTTTTTAGCCCGCCAGCTCGAGAACCCGTGATCCAAAAAGTGTACATTCTCTATAAAATATTGGCCAGCCCACAAGTCCACCTGTCAATTTGTATATCGCAAAACTCTAGGTACTATTTGTATGACACAGAACAATAGAGGCCTATTTTTAGCCCACCAGCCCGAGAACCCGCAATCCAGAAAGTGGCCAAGTATGGAATGTTATATCCCTACATTCTCTATAAAATCTCATGCCCATACATTATAAAGGTAGATAATTAGTTTTCCTTGCTTTCTACACATACTGGTCTGGTCACAACACAGTTGGTGTTGCACATCAATTATGAAATATGCGCCAGGAGTCCGAACAAGCACTTTCGTTTCCTTAGAAAATTTTATGTCCGCGGGTTCCCCACTACGCATTATCGAACTCTTATTCCTTGTGTTCCCCACTACGTGTTATCCTGGGCCCGCCATCCCTGCAGTTCGTCTGTCAGTTTGTATATCACGGAACTCCGAGTGTTGTTTGGAAGACACAGAATAATAGAAGTGCAATGTTTAGCCCGCAAGTCCGCTTCTCAATTTCTATATCGCGCAAGTTTGGGTATTATTTGTAAGACACAGAGAAATAGAGGCCCACTTTTGAGCGCACTAGCCCGAGAACCCGTGATCAAAATACTGTACATGCTTCCTTTTGCTATGCTCCCTGAAAGCCTACACAAAATCACACTTTCCATACTTAGCCACTTTCCTGCAATTCCGCAAATATACAAACCCTCCGTTGAAATGCACCATCATGCCCTCTTACGTTTTATGCATTTGGTAGTAAAATATTCTGACTCATGCAATGTCCAGCTAACCAATTAAATTGTGAAATATCAAAATTTGTATATTGCAGAACTCTGATCCGTAAACAATCGCCATCCTAGGCCCACCAGCCATGCAGTTCATCTGTTAGTTTGTATATCACGAAACTTCGAGTGCTATTTGGAGGACACATAACAATAGAAGTGCAATGTCCAGCCCGCAAGTCTGCTTCTCAATTTCTATATCATGCAATTCTGGGTACTATTTGTAAGACACGGAGCAATAGAGGCCCACTTTTAAGCCCGCCAGCCCGAGAACCCGCGATCCAAAGACTGTAAACTATCACATGTCCTCACTATCACCTGTAAGCTTATTTTGAAGCCCTTCCAACCACTTTTCAGACTTAGCCATTCCTTCCTTGCTTTCTCTTCCCCGTCTCCGTCACCTTCGCACGTGTCCATAATAAAAAATAATGTTTATATATATATTTCTTGTTTCTAAATGTTTAATGCTAATAGGTCATTGTGCAGGCACCGTCTAAATTTTCATTGATGGGCGCAAGGCTCGAGAAGTTCTTCCATTAATGCGCACTAAACCAAATTTACGGAGGCTTTTGTTATCTCTTCCCAGTGTTAATTTCAAATACCATGGAATGTCATTCACACGCCGTAAGCTTGGTTCCTTCACGAAACCTCCAATCCTTAAATGTTATTCGTCGTAACCTCCACCTTCGCACTTCTAAGTATCTAATAATTAAGCTTTATTTCTAACAGCTCACCATACAACACGCATAGAGATTTTCATTAATGAGAGAAGAGCTTGAGGAGATTTTCCATTCTCACGCATTGAACAAACATTTCCAGGGGGTTATATTGTCCCCTCCATTTGTTCATTTCAAGCAACGTCTGGAGCAAACCGACGTTTTCATAAACTACTGGCAGCAGCTCCACAACAATTCTGTAGAGATACAATGAACAACTTCCATAGATGATTTTAGGGGCTAAATTTCACTCATGGGATAATTTTCCATGGCTTTTCCAAAAACGAGATTCGCTATTTTAAAAATAATTCACCCAAATTCTATAGAATAAAATTATTTTACCTTAAAAATCGCCAAAATTTTATAAAACCTATATAAAATCCTTATAAATTTGAATATTTTTTCAAAAAATATCGTCAAAAATTTATAGTTGGCATATGAAGGATTAGTAAGATTCACCAAGGTTTCTACATTTTAAAACAAATTTCCATCCTTAAAATCATCCCTAACAACTTCGGGCATGAGGACGCGAAATTAATAGTTCATCATAAAATTGATAGTTCTCACAAGCTTCCGGTGCAGAAGAAGGGAAAAGAATTGTAGGGGAGGCAGAGCAACCCAAAATGTAGAGTGAAAACATGGATCTTGATGTTGATCTGGATAACATATTCTACAACCTTGATCATCCCAGAGACATGATTCACCATGGCTACCCAATGGACATAGTTGATACCAAAATTTTTGACGAAGATGAATCCTTCGTATTCGAGAGTGTTGTTTTTGAAAGCAAATAAAAAAAAATAATTATTGAAAAAAGAGATGTAAAAACTAAGAAAAGAAAACATCGTTCAGAACTTGACCTTACCAATATGCAGGCGTCCAAAATATCTCAACTTCACATGGAAACTGGAGATGCTCTTCATGATTCTGTTGGAGTCATTGAGGATGAGAATGCCATACTAAAGGATTGGATCAAGGAATTAGAGGAATCTTTGTTTCCTATGCCATTGCTTGGCAGTCCTTTGGCAATAGCCATGCCTGCGACTCCCTGCACCCCTACATCAAATATAAAAGGGTCCTCCAGCTTCCTCGCATTGTGTATAGGATATGTGGAGAAAAATATCAACAAAAGAATGGAACTGATTACTAAGGCCTGAGAAACATCACAAAATATGGATTCCCTAGGAAGCAGGGCACATAACTTGCTCCAACTTCTGCAGACAGATTTAAAAAATGAAGAAACTTTTTATTTTCACATGGTCATCCCTTTTTCCTTTCATGTCAACAACATGCCAGACATGACAAGAAGACAACATGATCTCCTGTCCAAAAAATGGCTCACTCAATTAGAAGCATGCTGGAAAGAGAAGGTGAAGAACCTTTATCTCATCGTCCAATCATGTGAGCAAGCAATATGAAAGAAAGAAACATTATTCACAAAGATCACCAAAATAGACTTAGCCGGAAGGCCCAATGACTTCCAGGACCCCAGCTTAATCATCAACTCGTTGGTGTTAACCAAGCAAGATTTCGATAAACAAGTTGATAATTTAAAGGCCTTGTCTTTAGAAAATTTTTACAGGATTCTTGAATATCATGAAGATCACATGGACAACTGGCTAGTTTGCTATTCGGTATAGAATGGAGACATTCATCAAGCTCTGTGTAATCTTTCTATTGATCTAAACGAATTAGAAAATGAACTTTTCAGCGTTAAAATCTGGAATTACATCAACGTTGCCCCCTTGAGAAACTATATTGAAGAGAACTTAAAGTGGGTCATCGACAAAATCCAACAAGAAAATGCATCAGCAAGCAAATAGAGAAATTACTTATATGGAACATCGCTATAAATCCATTGTTTATCAATCCAATTATTCAAGTAGGTCGATGATGAAAACCAACAAGAAAAGGCATCATCAAACAAATACCAAAAATACTTATATGTACCATGCCTGTAAGTGTATACTGATAGTCCTTTCTTTATCAATCCAGTTATTCCACCTTTTCTGAATAGAAATCTATAGCCAAAGACTGATATCTTCCCATTTCTACTTTTCAGGTATTACACTCTACTGTGTCCCACTTATTCTTTCCACAGTCCTATTTCTTGTACATATTTCTCTTATGGTCCGCGGGAGCCCCAATCCTAGTCTATATGACAAACACATTTAAATTTCCAGGAATATGTAACAAACTATTCTTTTTTTCATATATTCCAAATAAAACTATTATTTTGTCTCCTTATATATTTATGTGCTCCTACTTTTTTATCTTCAGCTATGCTGAATGTGAAGACATTTTGTTTATTTTATTTCAATTCTCTTTTTTTTTCTGATGCATATTTTTTCCTGCTTGGTCATTTTCAAAATTAAATATGAGATAAATCACTCACTCAAATTTGAGATATCATATATATATATATATGTTTCTTTAAATTTCCATGAATATGTAACATGTTTTATTAATTTTTTATATAAATGTCATAAAATTTTGTTCACTACTTTTTTTCTACTCACATATATAGAGAGTATGTCATTTCTTGCATCTTTACCTTAAAATTCAAATAGTCTGCAAGTCCGCTTGTCAATTTGTATATCGTGGAACTCTGGGTGCTCTTTGTAGGCCACATAACAACAGAGGCCCAATTTTCAGCCCACCAGCCCAAGAACCCGTGATCCAAAAACTGACTAAGTATGGAATGAGGGCTCCGTGCATGCTCTATAAAATCTCATCCCCATACTTTATAAAAATACATATTTCGTATGTATAAAAGTAAATATCTACTTTATAAAATTATATATTTGGTATGTATAATTTATGCTGTCTAGGAACCTATAATTTGATAAATTTCAATTTCTTGTGTTGAGGAGCTCCTGTTTTAAACAAAACTAATTCGGGAATGCTAATTTTTTTGTGCTTTTGTCCACGAACCTATGTAATAGACGTTACAACTATTTTTTTGTGTTTTTGTCCACAAACGTATGTAAAGAAAACTAATTTGGAAATGATAATTTTTTTGGACACGAGGCCCTTAAAATTCAAATAGTCTGCAAGTCTGATTGTCAATTTATATATCGCGGAACTCTAGGTGCTATTTGTAGGGCATGGAACAACAAAAGTCCAATTTTCAGCCCGAGAACCCGCGATCCAAAAACTGGCTAAGTATGGAATGAGGGCTCTGTGCATGCTCTATAAAATCTCATCCCCATACTTTATAAAAGTACATATTTCATATGTATAAAAGTAAATATCTACTTTATAAAATTACATATTTGGTATGTATAATTTTTGTTGTCCAAGAACTTATAATTTGGTAATTTTCAATTTCTTTTGTGTCCAAGAGCCCTTGTTTTAAAGAAAACTAATTCGGGAATGCTAATTTTTTTGTGTTTTTGTCCACAAACCTATGTAACAAATGTTACTACTATTTTTTTTTTTGTTTTTGTCCACGAACCTATGTAACAGACGTTACTACTATTTTTTTGTGTTTTTGTCCATGAATGTATGTAAAAGGTATGTAAAGAAAACTACTTCGGGAATGCTATATTTTTTGTGTCCAAGAACCTTTTAAATGTTAATATTTTTTGATAAATTTATGGAAAAACTAATTCGGGAATACTATATTTTGCATGGAAACCACTATCCACGTGTCTGTACTCGGTCGCATTTATTCCCATTCCAACCTGGCAGGGACTACGCTTCCATGCAACACTTTTTTTAATTAAGTATATTTTCCATGCCACCCTCTTTGGATCTGACATGCCACCATATATGGGAACAATGCTTAGTTGACTTGAGATTGTAACAATGCCTTTTTTTTACAGAAATAAATCCATTTCCTTGTCAAATTATCAAATTCTAAAATTTAAAATTGGAATTATTTGTATGGTGAAAGCGAGTGGTTTTGTGGAGTAGGGGGAAGGGAATAATGATCTCATTCATTTGTCCACTAACTTTTATATGGTTAGATTTGTCTGGTTGAAAATATTTATTAAAAACAAAAATCCACTGTGGATGTCATTAATATTTAATTAATTCAAAGACTTGTCTACGCTGAGTGAGGAAGTCATGAAAGAATTTACCGATTCTGCGAGCTCACAAGATTGAAAATTGAATACAGATGTAAAACCCAGGGAAAAATTGTCGATCCTCTTACATGCCCAACAATGGCAGCGAAACAAGAACGACCAATTATGGATCCAAAGAGTGGTTATTGCAAGGAAAATGGAATTTACTACAACAAAAGAGCTCCCATCTATCTTCCTCCACCCAGTGAACACTTGGACATTACTACTTACATTTTTTCCCATCACCACCATACACAACATAGTGTCTTCATTGACACCTCCAGTGGCCTCTCGCTCTCTTATCCCACCCTTTGCCACAATGTCAGATCCCTCAATGTTGGGCTGCATGGCTTAGAGATTCGAAAAGGTGACGTGGTGCTAGTCATATCCCCCAATTCCATCTCCCCTCCATGCATTTACCTCACTATTCTCTCCATCGGAGAAATACTGAGTACCACCAATCCGATCAGCACAGAGGCAATGATTAAAAAGCAGGTTGAGGATTTGAAACATGTAATTATCTTCACATTGACAAATCTGATCAACAAGGTCCGTACAATGCAATTGTTGGTCATTATCATAGAGGGAAACCCATAGGAAGGCTCGGGTTGGGGTTGTATTTATACTTTAAAAATCCTCTTGCAGTCTTCCATTAGTGGCCTCCCTTCAGTGGACATCAAACATGAGGACACTTCTATGCTTCTCTACTTGTCAGGGAAAACTGGCAAGAGCAAGGGATTCATATCCACGCATAGAAATCTCATTGCCATGATAGCAGAAGTTTTGGGCAGTCCCGACGATATGGAGGGAGGAGAAGAGATATATTTATGCATCATCCCGCTGTTTCATGTTTTTGGATTTTTATATACACTTTTTTGCATTGCAGCTGGGAGTAGCATCGTTGTCATGCCCAAATTCGATTTGGCTGAAATGATTTCTTCCATACAACAACATAGAGTGACGTCCCTGCCTGTTGCTCCGCCCATTCTTATCGCTTTAAATAAATCTCCTATTGTTGCCAAGTACGATTTTACTTTGCTTCGCACAATCATTTGTGGTGGAGCACCTCTTGACAAATATGTCATCAACAACTTCACTACTCGATTTCCAACAATTCAAGTTGGATAGGTGGCGTTCATTCCTAACTCTGAATTTTCCTCTTTATGTTATCAATTTGATTTTGATTGGGATTTTTGTTATCAATTGTAACTCCATGTTTATCATACAAGACTTTCAGTCCTCTTCTTCAACATCTTCCATGTTGGTAGATTTTTTATTATGGCATGCCAAGTCACTTTCTCATGGTTAAATGATAAAAGTTCATTAGAGGCCATTTATATATCTTGGAGAGAACCTAAGCCTCATTTATAAAACATACCTCGGTTTATTATATATGTTTTTCTCGTTCATGGATCAAGAAAAACTGTCTCCATGCTCTGAAAGACATAACAGGATTGATTTCCAACTTTCTAATTCCCCCACATGTCAAAAGATAAAAAAATGTTTCTTTCCATGTGTAGCGATATGAATGTGTCTCTGTTTTGAGTAAAAGGCTAATTGAAGGTAGTTATTATTATGTAGGGTTATGGATTGGCAGGATTCTCGACTATAACTGATGAAGAAAATAAACATTATGGAACAACGAGCTTTCTTGCAGCTCATATGGAAGCTAAATTGGTGGAAAAAACCACTAGAAAAGATATGCCTCCCAACCATAAAGGGAAACTCTGGTTGCAGGGATCTACAATCATGAAAGGTACTTCAAAGTCATCATCTCATCTTTTCCTTGGAGACTACTTTCAAAATATTTAACAAATTTGCAGACTTCACTGATTTGAGTATGTTTTCAATTATTTTGGTTTTGAGAGAGTGATTTGGATAATGCCCCGATCACCTAGATCACTGTGAGAAAAATGCTAAATAGCTAAGTCACGATAATAAAAAATTCATAAGCAAAAAGTGTTGAAATCCCTAGCCACAATGAAAGGATGGGTACCTAGTAAACATGTTGTACCCCAAGCTCAAAATCACCTTAAAGAATCTCCAACAATTCTATTTAAGGATATAAAGTAAGTTTGTCTCCCCACAACTGCACACCTTGTCCTCTTGTGAAATTTGAGGGGCATATGTTTTGTAGCCACAAAAATCATCTTTCAAACATGAATAGTATTCCCCGACCAATGAATCTATGTTTTGAGGAAGTGGTCCATGCAAGTACTCTGATACTCCCAAATCACAGCTTTAATATGATGCCATAACGGTCTTTTCCACAAATTGATATTTCCCATATTCTGGCTAAAAATATATGAAGGTTCCAGTTGTTCCATGCAGATTATTTTCGTAATGATGAAGCAACTGAGTCAACTTTAGACTCAGAAGGATGGCTGAAAACTGGGGATCTATGTTACATAGATGATGAAGGCTTCTTTTTTGTTGTGGATAGAATAAAGGAGTTGATCAAGTACAAAACATTTCAGGTACACAACATTTCAAGGACCTTTTAAAGTTGGATGCAAACCCAAAATATTGATCTTCTGAGAAAAAAATTATGTTTTGTCAGGTTTCTCCAGCAGAATTAGAGGAGTTTCTCCTCTCAAAACCAAACATTATTGATGGTGTTGTTATTTTGTGAGTGCCATTTACCACTTCTTGATCTGATATACTTCCCACTTACTGGGCTGATATAATTTCAAAGGTCTACATCCAGCTAGATTTACCATTTATTAAGCTAACACATATTTTTTAAGTTTTAGCTAGAATTCAACCTATGGGCTTGTAGAACAGATGACCTTTGGAACATTAATTGATGTCCTTTTTCGTTTTCACATGAAGCCAAAGATTCTTACATACATTTTATTTATTTAAGCATGAAACTATCTTTCTTCTGGGTTTGTATGGTAGGTATCCTGAAGATGAAGCAGGTCAAATACCAATGGCATTTGTTGTGAGGAAGACTGCCAAGGATAGATTAATGTGAGTTTATTATATATGTATGTGTGTGTGTGTGGTTTGTAAAGGATAGATTTTCACTTTTGTTAGAGGTTTCATGAAATTTTTAATCTTGAAAGATGTCTTGGACCATTAACCTCTTTGGTTTTATTTGTAAATATACATTTTATTTGTCATTAAACAATTTCTATTGTGTGACATGACATTTGAGAACTATTTTTCGCTCGAGACAAGAGTTTGATGCATAACATCGAACACAAGCTCTAGCAATACGATGCACATGTCATAAACATAGCTCTCAATGCTCACTCCAATCTCTATAAGCCATTTTTCCATGAGATAGCTCAATGTACCTCACATCCTCATTAGAGCTCAACTCTATCGGGTCTCATCAATATGATTCAACAACACGAAGTCTAGATCTTGGTCCTAAACTCATCTCCTTTTGAGAACATATGAGAGAGAAGGATAGGTTGACTATTGTGCCCAAGATAACATTGAAACATCTTGCATGGAAAATTTCAAGTGTAGTCCCAAGTCTTTTTTTAGCTTAGGAAATCCAACCATCATTTACTTGATAGTATATTCGAGTTATTGGAGGGCCTAGCCATAAATTGAACCATTGATTTTGTGGCTACCTCCCCAATGAATTGAATCTACAATCGAGTTAATTTTGGGTGGGAATCTGATCCAAAAAGGATCCAGAGAAGGCTAAGAACAACTCAGAACTCACAGAGGCAACTCAGAATGCTCAAAATGGCTTCAACAAACAGAGAAAGGGAAAAAATTCAAATTTCCCAAAACTCATTGAAAATGACATGTTTGTGAAGAGCGCGTTGTAAGCTTTCTAACGACGCAAACAACTCGTCAAACATGGTTATGGATTGAAAGATATTCGTGGTCAAAGTTTGGTCAACCTAGCCTAGTCAGCAAGGGATGAGTCAACATCCATACAATACATGTGACATGAGCAGGAAGGTGACACATGTCATGCTGACATCAGCATGGTGATATGGCAACACCAGGGGCTACCATGTGTCACCTAGCTTTGGCATTTTCAGGTCGATCCGTGGACCAATCGGATCGTGTCACGTGGTAGTTTGTACACTGATGTGGTAGGGGACAACATGGCCCAGTGAGAGGTCTCCACATGGCCCAATTAGAGGCTTCCACGTGGTAGGCGGGAAATTCTCAATGACAATCCATGAGCAAAATTTGAAAAAAATAATAAGTTTAGCGGGTCCGCCAAATATGGCGGACCACGCCAAACTTGGCCACAGTTAACCATTGGGATATGGATTAGCACCACTGCTAAACTTAGAGAACAAACCATATGTTATATTTATATGTTGCAACAACATAAAACCCAAAAGGGGGAGGCTCGCGGGTTTGACCTTGGGACCTCCTCCCCCATATGCACCTTAATTGTAACCAATGCCGCGAAAATCATTTAAGTGTTGAGTCCACCCAGCCAAAGGAGGAGGTGCAAATACGGTACGACCGCTTGGGCATGGAAATCTATGCAGTCTAGTCATTAATGTAGGTTGCAGAGAGGGCACGAAAACCTAGACGAATTTCTTCTTGGGCCTGAGAGTGCTAGAGTCGGATCGAGGCGTGGAGATAGTCATTTTTGGGTAATTCGACGCCACAAATTCAATGGTGTTTTCTGTTTTTTGATCTGAGCATTATTTTTGTGGCTTGATTTCAGAATGAGGTATACTTATGTATTTTTCCAAATTCTTTTGATGAGTTAATGAAAAATCCTACCCATTTGAGAGCATGACCCATAGACGTAGTCCACCAGGGAAAAACTCCATTATCAAGTTTTTTTGTTCAGATTTGACGCTTATGTCTCTTCATTTTTTAGTTTTTCCTTCTTTAATGGTGCACTTTAATTTATGCTCATTTAATGTAATTCTTTATAAGTCACTCGATGAAAAGATCCTAGATCATGTTGGTATCAGAGCAGTCGTCTTTGACTTGAATTGTTGAGTGTGAATGCTTACTAGGGCCAAGCATAAGAAGGGTGAAGGAACTCTTAAGACTTTCAATCTCGAAGTTGGTCGTGCATCCTGAATGAAGAAAATGGCAAAAGAGGACAAGTGTGATGAACATGAGAAAAAATTTCATGTGGTCTTTTATCGCATGTTAGAAATGGTCGCACAAATGTATAGAGATTACGAGAAGAGGATGAAGAAGAAAGGGAAGAAAAAGGAAGCACATGCAGATGATGATGCTTTGGTAAACCAAGGGGGTAGAGGAGATCCTCCTGAGCCTCTGTCTTCACCTTCAAGTTCTAGTTCTTCTTCCTCTGAGCATTCTCATCATTCTCTTCATTCTAGCCATAAAGCCTCTTTTTAGAAACCATTATTAAAGATTGATGTAATATTTTCTTTACCTATGTTTAATGGAGATGCTAATCCTGAAAAGACAGATAATTGGATCCGACAGGTTGAAAAGTGTTTTCATGTTCAACATATTGATGAAAAAGAAGTTAAAGTGTAGCTGGCTTCTCTTCGGTTGGAAGGCACCGCTCTCGTATGGTGGGAGAGAAAGCTTCAGTACATAAGTAAGTGTGGTAATATTCTTTCCTCATGGTTGGAATTTAAATCAACAATAATGAAGCAATTTTATCCATTAGGGTATTTACATAAACCAATGATGGAATGACAAACTTTAAGGCAAAGTAAAGGTCAAATTGTACAAAGTTTCACAGAAGAATTTAGGAAGAAAGATATCGCATTGAATATTCCTTTGGATTCTTATGAAATTTTAATGAAGTATATTGGCACACTTCACAGTTATATTCGTCATACTTTGCTCTTGTTTAACCCCACTAGCCTTGATGAAGTTTGTGTGCAAGCCACTCACCTTAAGAACAGGGGGAATCATGTTCAAGAAGATCCCATGAAGAAACTTTCCAATCTCCCACATAAAACTTTTAAGAATTTTAAAAGGAAGGACAAGATGACTGCCACAGTGGGGAGAGAAGGAGGAAATCCATCTTTCACTCATTGCAAGAAAAACAGTCACGATGAAGAACACTATTGGAAACTACATCTAGAAAAGAAACCGAAACAGTTCGGTGGAAAGGGGAAGACAAAAACCGTTGCTACAGTGAAACAAGATCTTGGTTCTGATTCAGGAGATGAAGGAAAGATCACAATAGTTGGATCACAAGGTAAAGATTCCCTTCATGCTAGTTCAAGTTCCAATAATGAATCTCATGATGATGAACGAAAGAGGAATGAATTATTTCACATAATAGTTGTATCTAAACACACTAAGATAGATACATTATTTGATCCGGGTTCCCAAGTAAAATTAATATCTAAAGCACTTGTCAAGAAGACGGGTCTTGAAACAAAACCACATCTGAATCCTTATCCTCTTGGTTGGGTATGTGATAAAGAAAAACTTAATTTCACCAAACAATGTAGGGTTAGATTTTATATAGCTTCAAAGTTGATTGATGAAGTGGATTTGGATGTTGTACCACTTGATATATGTGACATAGCTTTTGGAAGTTCGTATCTTCATGATATAAAAGAAGTCTTCTTTTGTCATGAGAAAAAATACTGCCTTACTAAAGGGGAGTGGAATATATTGTTAGAGCTCATAGCATGAGGGTAAATACAACACTTGTTAGTGCAAGGCAAATGAAAAGACTCATAAACACTAATAAGAGATATGTACTCATTGTCGTAAGAGAGAAAGATGTCGGAACATCTGACGCTTTCCAAGGATGTGATCCATCTCATAAAAAGGAATTAATTGATATTGTTTCTAAGTATGATGATATTTTTAAGGAACGATATGGATTACCTCCTAAGAGGGAAATCCAACATGAGATACATCTTTAGTAGGATTCTCCTCTTCCTAATGTGGGCATGTACAGGATGTCAGTTGTGGAGATGACAGAGATCAAGAAGCAGGTACAGGGCTTATTGGATCAAGGGGTCATCAGACCTAGTTCATCTCCTTGTGGTTCTCCGATCATGATGGTGCCAAATGATGAAAAATGAAATCACGGTGAAAAATCGATACCCTCTTCCTCATATAGATGATTTACTTGATCAGTTGAAGAATGTTATTTATTTCACTAAGTTGGATTTGTGTAGCGGATATCATCAAATTAGGGTCACAAAACAGGATGCATGGAAAATTGTCTTTAAAACCAAACAAGGATTTTTTGAGTGGTTAGTTATGTCGTTTGGGCTTTGTAATGCTTCGACAACTTTCATGCGTGTGATGAATGATGTATTTAAGCCTTTCCTAGATGACTTTGTGATTATGTATTTAGACGACATTCTTATTTTTAGAGGGACTTGGGATGAACATGTGAGGCATGTAAAGCAAGTATTGGATACTTTGCAAAGGGAAAAGTTGTATGTAAAATTGTCTAAATGTGAATTTAGCAAGACTGCACTTGTGTACTTAGGTCATATTATAGGAGGAGGACAATTAAAAATTGATCCTTCCAAAATTACTGTAATTGTAAATTGGCCTGAGCCATAAAGTGTAACCGAAGTCTGAAGCTTCTTAGGTGCAATCCAGTATTGGAGGAGGTTCATTTCCAACTTCTCCTTTATAACAGCTCCTTTGCATGCCTTAACCATTGTGAAGAAAACTTTTCAGTGGGAAGGAAAGCAACAAAAATATTTCAACACTTTGAAAGAGAAGCTCAGTACTTCACTGGTATTAGCACTGCTAAATCTTCAACAACCTTTTGAGATCGAGACAAATGCCAACACATATTCCATGGGTGAAGTATTGATGAAATATCATAAGCCTATCTGTTACCACTCTGAAACTTTTAACCAAGTTGTTATTAACTATCCTACATATGATAAAGAGTTGTATGCATTAGTCCAAAGCGTAAAGAAATGGAAGCACTACTTGTTAGGGAAGGAAACAATCATACATATAGATCACCAACCCTTAAAGTGTCTCCAAGCATAAACCAAATTGCAGTAATCTCGAAACTACAGATGGATGGGTTTTCTACAACAATTTCATTTGGTAATCAAGTACAAAAAGGGTACAAGTAACAAGGTAGAGAACTATTGTCTACATGGAAAACTACTCTACCATCTTGGAAATATATGTATTCCTACAAGTGAACGGGTCCATGTAATACGAGAAGCTCACACTTCTCTTGTGTCTGGGCATTTTGTGGTAGGAAAAACTATGGCTCATTTGCATAGGCTTTGTTACTGGCCTCAAATGAAAGCAATTGTAACTAAATATATAAAGGGGTGTGTGATGTTTTCTACTTGTAAGCCCACTAATAGAAAACTGGGGCTATACTCACCACTTCCTGTTCCATCCCATCCATGGGAAAGTATATCCATGGATTTTGTAGGGGGTTTACCAATGACCAAAGGGGGTCATGACTATTTGTATGTTGTAGTGGATAGGTTCAGCAATATGTGTATCTTGATGCCATGTAAAACGTAGATCACTGCTGAGCAGACTGCTAATATCTCCTTTCAGTATGTTTGGGTTCACTTTGGGTTACCCACATCCATTGTCTTGGATCGAGATACTCGATTCCTTGGGGACTTTTGGACTATCTTGTGGAGAATGATGGATGCCAAATTGAAGAGGAGCATTGCTTTCCATTCACAGACCGATGGACAGATAGAGGTGGTAAACAAAACAATGGTACTTTTGCTTCGAGCCTACTGCATCAAGCATTCCAAGTTATGGGATGAACAATTACCCTATGTATAACATGCTTACAACAAATCTTTACATTCATCCACTCAGAGTTCAACCTTTAAGACATGTTTTGGGTACCTACCCAAGGTTCCTTTGGACTTGATGTATGGGAGAGATGACGATGTGAATGAAGAACTAACAGAGGAAAAATCCCACAAGTTCATTTAGAGGATCCAACAGATACACCAGGCAGTCACAGAATAGTTGAAGAAAAGTCAAGAACAATATAAATCTCGGCATGACAAGCACATGGTTGATCATCAGTTCCAGGTTGGAGATCGGGTATGGATTCACATAAGCATGGAGAGATTGAAGGGTGAAGCCAAGAAACTCAAGCCCATTCCTTATGGACCCTTCACTATCTTGGAGAAAAGTGGTACCAATGCTTTTTGTTTGGATATTCCACCTTATATGCAGATTTACTCAGTTGTGAACGTTTAGAACTTGAAACTTTTTTAGCCTCCCATGATCATGGATCAAGATGAGGAAGTTTCAATACCTTCAGTTGATGAGTTTGCACCTAATTACTTGGATGATTTACATGAAGATATCATCTTGGACAAGAGGACAAGGACTTCACACCGAGGTGATGTTGATTATCTTCGAGTAGGCTTAAAGGGCACACATCCAAGCAAGGCAAAGTGGATAGAGAAGGACAAAGTGATGGGACTCTTCCCTCACTTACTTGTTGATTGATGAAATCTTTTGGTGGTCCAAAAATATCTCAGTGGGAAGGCGTGATCCAAAAAGGATCCACAAAAGGCTAAGAACAACTCAAAACTTGCAGAGACAAATCAGAACGCTCGAAATGGCCTCAACAGATAGAGAAAGGGAAAAACTCAAATTTCCCAAAACTTAGTGAAAATGACATGATCACAAAGAGCACGTCACAAGATTTCTAATGACACAAACGACTTGTCAAATGGAGTTACGGATTGAAAGATATTCACGGTCAAAGTTTGGTTAACCTAGCCCAGTCAACAAGGGATGAGTCAACATCCGTACTGCCAAGGTTAAAATCCATACAGTACATGTGGCATGAGAAGAAAGGTGAAATCTGTCATGTTGATGTCAACATGGTGATGTGAAAGCATCAGAGGCTGCCACGTGTCACCCAGTTTTGGCGTTTTCGAGTTGATTTGTGTACCAATCAGATTGTGCCACATGGTAGTGCATACGATCTGTACGTTGATGTGGCATGATGACTTGGTGTGCTGCGTGGTAGGGGAAAACATGGCCCAGTGAGAGGCCACCATGTGGCCCAATCATAAGCTATCACATTGCAGGCGGGAAATGCTCAATGACAGTCCGTGAGGAAAATTTGAAAAAAATATTAAGTTTGGTGGGTCTACCAAATCTGGCAGACCATGCCAAACTTAGCTACAGTTAATCATTGGGATATGGATTAGCACCACAGCTAAAATTAGCAAACAAACCATATGTTATATTTATATATTACAACAACATAAAACCCAAAAGGGGGAGACTCGCAGTTTGACCTCGGGACGTCCTCCCCCATATGCACCTTAATACTTCCGCCCAAACTAACAGGCCACGGGCCTTACATTATAACCAATGTCGTGAAAAGAATTTAAGTGTTGAGTCTGTCCAACTAGAGGAGGAGGCGTGCATACGGTATGTCCTCTTGGGCATGGAAATCTATGGAGTCCAGTCATTAATGTAGGTTGCAGAGAGGGCACAAAAAATGAGACAAATTTCTTCTTGGGATTGGGAGTGCCAGAGTCAGATTGAGGCGTGGAGATAGTCATTATTGGGTAAATCGACACCACAAATTCAGTGGTGTTGTTTGTTTTCTGATTTGAGAATTATTTCTACAGCTTGATTTCAGAATGCGGTATACTTATGTATTTTTCCAAATTCTTTTGTTGAGTTAATGAAAGAGCCTACCCATTTGAGAGCAGGACCTAGAGATGCAATCCACCAAGGACGAACTTTGTTATCAAGTTTTTGTGTTCAGATTTGATGCTTATGTATCTTCATTTTTGAGATTTTCCTTCTTTAATGGTGGACTTTAATTTATGCTCATATAATGCAATTCTTTATAAGTCACTCGATGAAAATATCCCATATAAAAATCCCATCAAGGAAATTTGAGAAAATATAATGAGAAGAATACTAGTTCTAGTAGGTCTATCAAAGACACCAAACTATTGCTTAAGAATAACCAAATGAATGCAACCTACAAAAGTTTCACTACTTTCAAAGAACCTGTCTCACCACCCATGACACCTTGTCCCTTTCCCATCCCTCTCAGCATCGCTCACCTTGCTGCCTAAACGATGCATCACATCAAGTGATAGACTTGAAATATTTACTACAAGCCTTTTCAAATCTCAATCACTTGTTATGCACAATCAAACACCTGATAAAGTAGAAAGCAAAACCCAAAGCTATGAATTACTCTTTCATTTATACTATTAATCAAAGTATAATGATGTTCTCATTTCTTTCAGATGTTTTAACTGATCAAGTGCACTATAAACATAATTACCAACTTAACAAGAAATGTGATCTCAAAACAATAAATCTAACCCTAAAAACTCATATGTTTGCATCAAAAACACCAAAATCAACCCCCATTTTAAAAAGTGGTGCTACGAGTAGCAATTTTTTTAAGGTTAAAATTATAACGTTTTACAAACATGGCCTTAGCAACGTCATTATGTTGTCAACAAAAACTTTAAAATCAATCCCTAAATCGGAAAGTGTTGCTAATAACAACACCATTTTTATTTTCAATGTTAAAATCACAACTCCTTAGAACCTCCGTACTTGACAATCGGTACCATTGTAACCAAAACCTTAAAATCAACCCTTGAATTGAGAATTTGTGCTCCTATCGACTTGAAAACCAACATCATTGCAACCAAAACCTTAAAATCAACCCTTGAATCGAAAATCGGTGCTCCCTGTAGCACCCCCTCTCCCTCCCATTTTTTTTTTGAAATAAAATTACAAGATTTTTAAATCATGTCTTTGGCAACTATTACTCTTAGAACCAAAATATTAATACCAACCCCTACACTATCAACAACACTCTCCTTATTTTCAAGCTTAAAAATACAACATTTATAAACCATGGTGCAAAAACCCAATACTATAGCAAAAACAATTGTGAAAAAGAAAATAAAAATAAAAGGAGAAAAGACCAAAAAAAAAAGAGGGAGAATACAAAAAAACAAAAGCAAATATTTAAAATAAATAAACGTTTTAAATTAATTTAAAAAATTTAAAAGAATTATAGAGAATTTTCCAAAAAGGAAAAAAAAATGTTTACTAAAAACATTTTTATAAAAAAGATACATTAATATTATTTATAAAAAGAATGATATATACCATCTTTTAAAATAAACATTAAAAATACAATTAAAAAACTAACATTTAAAAAGTTTAAAAAATAAATAAAAAATTAAAATAAAAGGTTAGTATTGGGGTGATTCTTAGAATCCCCCTACCCTCAATACTCACTCATTCAACCTCCTCTCCAACTACTCAAAGGAGCGGTGAGAGGTGTTGGAGATATTACACACTCATCTAGTAATGATTTTTCCTAAGTTTACTAGTCTAATGTTGAGGGCACCATCCATAGATGAGAATATTCTTCCCTAAGAATATTCCCCACTAAAATAGGGTGCTACATCCTCTTCAATCTTGTTACACCTTAGATAGACTAGTTCGTCTTGACTCAGTTAGACTAGTGGAGTAGAGTCATGCATGTTCACCTTGGTATTCTCACCAGGAGGGTGCATATCACATGCATGAGGCTAGGAGAGCACTACACATGCACATGCATGAGTTTCTCTCCACTCCACTTGTCTGATTAGACAGTTAAGTGATGATTGCATGGCCAGTTAAATAGGACTAGGTGGCAGTTGACTCCAGATTCTGTCAATGAGTGTCCACATCTCTCTAGATCATTACTATGGCACATTGCTTTAGCCATGTAGATTATATCATGTGTATTATTAATTCTACCATTCAGTTAATACTCTCTTTCTCTCTCTCTCTTTCTCTCTCTCTCTCTTGCAAGCTTTGTGTGAATTTCTTCGAGCTAGGTTCTATGTGAAAGTTTTTTCAAAACTTCACATGGTATCTGATCCGGATTTATGCAGGAATGCAATAGAATACACAAATAACCATGAATACAAAGATGCAATGGAAATAACACTTCATTTCATTAATATCAAAGAACTTAAATTTGTTTACAGATATGATAGAAATAAACTAGCTAAGGAGATGGTAGCTTATCTATGAGAAGAGATGTGGCGGCCACATGCCTCTAAACTCTATGTTCCAATGAGGGTTGAATGCCTATCTATTATTGAGAAACAATGGAAACCCTAAACATCCAAAAAACATAACCCTAGAAGATGAAACACTAGAATATGGGCCCTATCGGGGTAAATTGGTACATCAATTTCTCGGGGTCATAACTTTGGCATACTATCTCCGTTTGATGCATATGATACATCGTTAGAAATATATATCCGAGGACCACAATTGTTGGCATAAATATCATTAAATTTTTTGATTGGACCATGCCCAAAAAACGTCGTTTAGGGCCTCAAAACGGTTCCGGAAGTTCAGGACTCGAAAAACTGCCAAAAATAGTAAATTGTGCTACAATTAAGGAAACTGAAAAAACTGAAAGAAACAATGGTGGGGGTTCCAAGTGGAATAGGATGGCGGCCACCAATATCCACTTGGATCATTCCTCCCCCCTTAGGAAGCAATGGTCCCCATTGCATTGAGTTCCTCCATGAGATGAGGAAACTTCTGCTAAACTTTGTCCCTGGTGAGTCACTTGCCCTTGTGAAGGAGTTGGCCTACTTTGACAACGCAATATAGATGGAACCTTTATTGGTGGGTTTTCTTGGTATATGTGTCCATAATCTGATTAGTTGTGGCTTATTCCATGCATTCTGGGTTTAACTCTGTTGGTGTGAGTTGTTCTGCCATGTTAGATGTGTCCAATAAAGGTGGAAAGTAAGGTTGAAGGCGATCCACATTGAACACTAGGTGCAGACCAAGGAATGGTGGGATACTGAGCTCGAAGGCATTGTCCTCTTCAGCCTTGGTGATGGTGTATGGCCCATATCGGAGCAGACGAATCTTGCGTTGGGGTCCAGCGAGGTGCTCCTTCTACAAATGTAGCCACACTTTGTCGCCCACCTAGAAGTTGTGTTGCACCCGATGTTGATCATGCCATTGCTTGCACTTAGCATTGGCTCTGTCCAATATGTCATGAACCTGTTGGCGAATGTGCTGAATTTTCTCAATGAAGTTGTTCACCTTGGCAGCTTCAAACTGGACATGAGCCTAATCAGCTTGAGTAGCTGCAAATGGTATGGCTACGTCAATGGGACATAGTGGCTGGAATCCCAAGCCCACATGAAAGGGGTTGTGGTCGGTGGAGTTGTGGAGGGCCCGGTTATAGCTATGTTGTACATAGGGGAGGATCTCATCCCATGTGTGTGGATTCTTTTAGTTGTACATGCACAAAATGTGTACGATCACCCTATTGACGACCTCTGTCTAGCCATCAGTTTGGGGATGAAAAGTTGTGGACTTGGTGAGCTTGGTGTCCAACATTGACCAGAGGCTAGACCAAAATGCACTGAGGAACCTGTTGTCTTGATCTTAGATGATAGACTGTGGGATCCGAAAGTGTACCCACACTCGTTCAAAGAAGAGTTTAGCAATGGCTTCCGCTGTGATATTCTTCTTGTAGGCCGCCATAATGGCCATCTTCGAGAATCTGTCGACGACCATGAAAACAAATTCGTTTCCATCCTTAGTAGAAGGAAGGATCAACATGTAATCCATGGAGATGGATTCCCAAGGTCAACTAGGGGTAGGCAACGAACACTATTACATATGACCAAATTTGGGACTATTTTTTGTTGATATTGCCACACATATCCGTCGCAATTTCCACGAAAGCCGAGATTTTTTTCATCGGAATAATGTCGTCGCTATATCCACAATCCAGCTGTGCGTGGAAACATCGAAGAAATAAGTGCTCCATGTGTCACCACCTTCAACATCGGTTAACCCTATGAATCGTCGCAATTTCGATGAAATTACGTTGCAATAACAATGAAGAAATGTGGAAATTACGACGAAACTTTGTCGCAATTGCGACGAACAATTATGCCAAGCCTATGACTTACGACGTAGTTGCTGAATGTGTGACACAAAACTGACACAACTTGCGACTAAAAACCGTGGCAATATCGACAAAAAAATATCTCAAAACAAAACTTATGACGCAAATGATGTATGTGCGACGAAAATTTGTGGCAAATTGCGACGAAATTTCGTCGCTATAGCGACAGTTTTGGTAAAATAGTAAAATTGTTTCCTGACGAACTTTCGTCGATATTGTGACAATGGCTTTAAGTTTAAAAAAAAAAATTACATGAAATATGGTATTACCATATTACATTGTAATATGGTATTACCATATTACACTGTAATATGGTATACCATATTGTATTCCATATTACAATTTAATATGGTAATGCCATATTACATTGTAATATGGAATTACTATTACATTGTAATATTGTAATATTGTAATATATTGTAATATATATATCCCCTACAAATAATCAAGGCACTAATCAACCAAATATTGTAAGCATGTGTTATCATGAAGTTGGATTAGAAGTAAAGATACCAATATGACAATATACACACAGAATAATTTGGAATATTACTTTCAAAAAAACACATGGATTGTATGAGTGAGTCATTATGCAATTTATATTACACAATACTATGACAACACTTCTAAAATTGATGGATGATATCTTAAGACCATTTCTCAAACTTTTTTATTGTAGCCTCCTTGGATGATATTTTGACTTTTAACAAGATTTGGGAATATCATTTGAAACATTTGGAGATGATATTTTTAACCCTTCAACACAATTAATTGCAAGCCAACATGAAGAAATATGAGCTTGGAAAACAATTATTGTTGTGTATGGATTTTGTAGTTAGAGGATGTGAAT
>ML817185.1:0-33843 GCA_009831015.1 Picea engelmannii | reverse complement strand
GAAAACCAACCAGTATGTACAATGAGAATTTAAAAAACATATTATTGCATGAAGTGTTTAATAGGTCGCCCATTTACAGGGGCGCTGAGGATGTCTCCATCTAGGTTTTCTAATAACCATACATTTTTTCCCTCTGAGGCTGAAATTCTGTACGGACCAGACCAGATCGGATCGAATTTACCATGTTTTTCAGCGTCCTCTTTTCTGGCTTCCCATTTCAAAACAAAATCACCAGGAAGGAATTCTCTATCTTTAGCCTTTTGATCGAACAAGGCCTTCATTTTATCCTGATATCTTTGTAACCTTTCATTTACTTCGGCCCTATTTTGCTGAACTTCGACCAACTAGTTTATCCTTCTGGTAACATCATTAGGTTCTTCATTTGAATCCTTCCAGAGCTTCATCACTGGTAGGGCTAAGTTTATTGGCAAAATGACATCAGTGCTATATACCATCTGGAAAGGGGAAATCCCATTGACCTTTTAGTACTTATTTTGTTGGCCCATAGTGCATATTTTAGATGAATATGCCATGCTTTCTTTTTTTCATCTAAAACCTTTTTTATCACTGCAATCAATCTTTTGTTGGATGATTCGGCCAGATCATTTCCTTGTGGATAGTAAGTTGTAGAGTGTCCTAGTATGATGTTATATTTTTGGAAAATTTTTATCATGGCCAGAGATTTAAAAGCTTGTGCATTATCAGTGATTGTCTTTCAGGGGCACCTGAATATGGATAAAATATTATCTTCCAAGAAATTGATTACCACCGAATCGGTTGCATTCCTAGTGGGAATAGATTCCACCCATTTGGTGAAGTAATCAATAGCTGTTAGGATCCATTTGTGTTGTGCATTGGAGTGTGGGTGAATTTCTCCAATGAAATCAGGTCCACATTGCTGGAAAGGGGCTTTCATTTTAACTAGTATAAGGGGTAGAGATGGGATCCTTTGTTTACCTGCGAACAACTGGAAAGGGACACAATTTCAAACTCTGGTGTTCACTTCTGTGAACAATTTGGGCCAGTGGTATCTGGCTCTTAAGATATTGTAATTTGTTTCTCACCACGCATGATGTCCTCCACACACCCCGATATGGAATTCATCTTGCGACATGTATGTATTTTCGTGCATCCGACCATGACACAAAAAAATGTCCAGCACTATTGGGGAAGATCGAGGAAAAGAGAAATCAGAACAATCAGAATGTTCAATAGATTTCTACAAAAGAAAGGGATGATGGAAGAAATATCAACATAGTTACGCGTGAAGGAGCTAAGACATGAGATGATGTAGTAAGCCAAAATCCAACACAACACTAATGGGTAAAGAAGAACGTTGAACGACAGAAGCAGTTTGATGCGCAAAACGAAAAGGAGATATTCAAGAAATCCAGAAAAGAATTCTTGAAGCCAGACATTGCATCTACATCAACTACACAATATACTCAGGACGTACCAACGTACGAGATGCCTTCATTGCTGGATCACACTAATGAAGCACAACCTATAGGACAATTAAGTACCATAAAGGCTTTTCTACAATCCTGTGTTAAACTACTAAATGATCCATCATCTGCTAAAGTGTTACAAAATATGTTAGAAAGATGTAGCACATAAGTAGAGGGAAAGCTCGAACAGAAAAGAATTAATCATTTGCATATGAGGAGGAGAACAAGCAGACAATTCAGATTGAACACCAATATTGGATATTTCAACATGGGGGATATCATATTGGATTTAGGCTCCGAAGTGAATGTACTACCCAAGAAGACATGACAATGTATGGGAGAGCCCACATTAGGATATTTGCCCATTCAACTGAAACTAGCAAATCGACACAGGGTTGTGCCATTTGGAAGGTTAAAGGGTGTGAAAGTAGATATGGATGGAGTGCACACTAAAGTCGATTTCAAAGTAATAGAAATAGTGGATGGCACAACAACTTATCCGAAATTTCTTGGCTTGGATTGGACATTTGATAATCAGGCCATAATCAATCTAAATATGAGGAAGATGACTTTTGAGTTAGGAGAGTACATAGTCATTGCACCATTGGATCCATGAGAAGGAGAAAGGTTTGTAGAACCCACTTGTTTAGACCTGGAGGAAATTAACCAGTTATACAGAACCATTTTGCGAGAAGAATATTATGTGAATCCATCTGTGGATGGGGTATTCATTTGGAGAAGTATCACATCATGCACGTCAGACTCAGATACAGGGCTAGAGAATTGGTAGCAGAGATTACATGAAGTCTCCAAAAGAAGGTGCGCAAGAATAGACCGCGCAGTAAGATGGGTAGGTACAGAGATAAGAGAACCTCCTATCTTTCATGGGGTGAATGACTTAGAGTAATTCCTCACAAGATACAAAGATGAAGTGTTATAAAATCACAGGCTCTTAGCTCTGGACATAGCACTCAAGGAAACACATGCAAGATGGTGGGGTGCACACAAAGAGACAATAAAGGACTGGTACCAATGTAAGCGATTACTGTGCATCATATTTGGGGCAGAACAAGGAAGCAACCCACTGCAGAGATATGAAGGACATGGAACACCAGAAGAACACTTGGAAAAGTGCAGAACACTATGGAGAATGACACCACCAGAAGAATGGCCTTATCACTTTATTCACACATTGGAAGGGATTCCAACAAATTTGTATGTAGACTAGGAACTGCGCAAAGGCACTGCATAATGGATAGTGTTACAAAAAAAATTTACAGTCACTTTCTTATTTGAACATGAGAACACCAACATAGATTCAACACTCAAACAAATCAGAGGGGTAATATTCATTCAAGAACCATAGGTTGAACTCATAACACAATATCAATAGCAGAATAGACAGACAATGAAAGAACTTTTTTGAAGTTGTTTGCCGGATAATCCACAGTTGGTGTCATTTTTGTCATCGACGTTTCAAATCCGAATCAGGATTCATCATCAGGACTAATTGTCGAACAAAAATGACACCAACTGTGGATTATCCAGCAAACAACTTCGAAAATACTCACCATAGAAATCTAAAAACAATGAAAGAACTATTGTCATGCTACAATGTGCAGGAAGAAGTACCAGATGAAGATGACCCACACAACATTCAAATTATAGAAGTTGAAGGTGAAAGAGGGGTGGAAGGTCCACCTCTAGAATCAAAAGTGTTTGTTTCACCGATCAAGGTGAAGAAAGTCAACATTGGGACAATTGAGAATCCCAAAATGGCCAGCATTGGAGACTACTGGGATGAGAAAACAGTAGAAAGCATAATAGAGTTACTGCGTGAGTACATTGACATGTTACCAACAACCTTTACAGAGATGAAAGGCATGGCATGAGAGATAGGATAGATGAATATACCTCTCAAATATGAGGCTAGATCAGTTAGACAATGACCATATAGAATGAACCCAATATATAAGCAGAAAGTAAAAGCAGAAATTGACAGAATGTTGGAGGCTGGAATCATAGAACCAGTGGAGGAATCTGAATGGGTAAGCCCTATGGTAGTTCAGGAGAAGAAGAAGGGAGGGATAAGGATATGTGTTGGCCTGAGGAAGTTGAATGATTCTTGCCTACATGATCCTTTCCATACCCCTTTCACAAATAAGTTATTAGAGAATGTAGGAGGCCAGGAAGCATACTCATTCACATATGGATTCTTAGGCTACCATCAGATCGAGATAGCCCCAAAAGACATGTAAAATACCAATCTTTCTACAGAATGGGGGTCCTACTAGTACATAATCATGCCTTTTGGACTGAAGAATGCACCAACGATATTCTCAAGAGTAGTCATAGCTGCATTCAAATAATTCATCCACCTATTTTTAGAGTTATATCTGGATGATTGTACAGTCTACAGTCTATTGAAAGACCATGTAGAGGTATTAAGGCTGATGTTGGAAAGATGCAGGTAGTGTTAGATATCATTAAATATCAATAAGTGCATCTTTGGGACACCTTTTGGGATACTATTAGGCCATATAGTGTGCAAACAAGGCTTGCTAGTAGATCCTCCAAAGATTGCAGTGATTGTCAATTTACCACCACCGAAATTAGTATGTCAATTGAGAGCAACATTGGGACACACATGCTACTACAGTAAATTCATAAAAGGGTATGCATAGATCACTGCGTCGATGGGGAAATCGTTGAGGAAATATAGTAAATTTCAGTGGAACGACGACTGTCAGCAAGGGTTGGACACTCTAAAAGACAAGATGGTAACAACACCAATACTAGTATTCCCAGATTGGAAAAAAACATTTCATGTGCATGTAGATGCATCAGTGATAACACTTGGAGCTATTATGGCGTAGCCAGGAGTAGGAGAGTTAGACCATCCTATAGCATTTGCAAGCAGAAAACTGTCAAAGTTAGAACAAAACTACAATACTATAGAAAGAGAAGGCTTAGCAATGGTATATGCACTACAAAAGCTCATACACTATCAACTCGAGAAACACTTTAAAATTTTCATAAATCATTCTACCCTCAAATACCTAGTCAATAAGCCAGTGTTGGGGGGGATAATTTGTAGATGGTTATTGTTGTTTCAGGAATTTGACTTTGAAGTGATAGTCGAACCAGGGAAGTTGAATGCATGACCTAATCAGTTGTCAAGGATCACTAATGGATAGGAACCTATGAATTTAGAGGACAACTTCCCTGATTCATAGTTATTTTTAGTCCAAGTAGCTGATGAATATTTTGTTGACATCATTCAATACTTGAGTACAGGGACAATGCCATAAGAATTCAACACTGCGTAGAGGAAAAATATGGTAGTCAGAGCTGCAGACTATCAATTCATGGAAGGACATTTATACAAAATGGGTACAAACAACATCTTGAGATTATGTGTACTACAACATGAAAGACCTGGGATTTTAGCAGAGGCCCATGATGGAATAGATAGAGGACATTATGCAGAAAAAGCTACCGCACAAAAGGTATTGTGCACAGGACTATGGTGGTTGACCATTCACAGAGATGCAAAGGACTACTGTTAGAAATGTGATGTATGTCAGAGGGTTGGAAAACCTAATAGACAAGATGATATGCCCCTGAGACCACAAGTAACCTTGAGAGTATTCGACAAATGGGCAATAGATTTTGTGGGACCAATTAATCCACCAACAAAGAGGTCAAGAGCAAGGTATATCATTACTGCGACAAAGTACTTAATGAGATGGGAAGAAGCAACACCAGTAAAAGATTGCAGCGTAGATACATCAACACACTTCTTGTTTGAGCAAGTGATCACTAGATTTTGGTGCCCAAGGATTTTGATGAGTGACCAAGGCACTCACTTCATTAACATTACTATCAAGGCTATGACTGAGGAGTTTGAAGTCTATTATCATAAGAGTACACCATATCACCCTCGAGCAAATGGAATAGTGGAAGCCTTTAATAAGATTCTAGAGAATGCACTAACAAAGATTTGCAATGTCAACAGGGAAGATTCGGACTTGAAGATACCAGTAGTATTATGGGCATACAGGACTACATGCAAAAATTTGACAAGACACACACCATTCAGGTTGGTGTATGGAGAATAAGCAGTGGTGCCATTAGAATTTTTGGTACCTAGTCTACATGTAGCAACAATCACTAACATGACAGAACAAGGCACGGTACAAAAAAGGCTAAGTCAGCTGATGCTGATGGAAGAAGATAGGATTCTAGCAGAATTTCACCAAGAAGTACAGAAAGCAAGGGACAATGCTTGGCATGATAGACATTAAAATGAAGAGTTTCAAGGAAGGAGACCTAGTCTTGGTGTATGATAGTAAATTTCTTCAACACCCAGGAAAGTTCAGAATGCATTGGTTGGGACTATATGAAGTGAAGACTTTCACATATGGGGGAGTTGTACAGTTGAAAGATTTAGGAGCTACAAAACTCAGAGGAATGATCAATGGGAGTCGACTGAAGCTGTATAGGGACAGTCGACCTCCTATTACTTAGACAACATTGTGCAGTAAAAATATAGTTAGATAAAAAAAATAGAAAAAAGAAACAATTCAATGCATATGGAGGGACTGAATAGAATAGAACTCGACAGACAAAACAGGGCGTTGCAAGAAAACCAGGGTTTGAAAACACAACGCGTAGAAGAATAGTTAATGGTTAAAAATGTACCGTGCGTAGGAAACATAACGAAAAGGGGAAAAAGTGACAAGTATTAGTGCGACACAACTGTCATTTCCCCATCCCTCTATAAAGTTGGAAAGAGGGGGAAAACCAACCCATTTTGATTTTTGCTAAGGAGAAAATGGACGATTCGAGAAGAAAAGCGATAGAGTGTGCAATTTCACTACCATCCATCGAGTTGAGATCTTGTAGTTTGAATTTAACCACCATATCGCCACCTCGGGTTGGAGCACCAAATAGAATTGGACGAAGCACCCAGAGTAGCACACGAGGACCACAAGGAGGAACCAGTGAGATGTCGATAGTGGTGGATGTGGATGAAATCCACACGCTGGAATACGAGAAAACCACAATACATGTGGAGGAAGAGAAGTAATCCATAAAGGAGCCCAAGCAACTGGTATAGGATGCCATGCAGATGGAATCTGACATGTCCAGGGGAAAAGGGCCATAGGAAGCAGAACCGACCATGGATTCCATGCAGCAGGGCCTAGAGCTAGAACCAGAGCAGGAAAAGAAGCAAGAGGGTGGATTATCGCCCCCATAAGGGAAACAGAAGTTGATATCAGAAAACAATACACAGAGCATGCAACACACTCAGGAAGAGCTAAGTATAATAATTTCTAAAATTACCAATGAAGTGAAAACTAGGGATAACATGGTAGGAGGATTCGACGTCCTTAAAAACTCTGACCACGATGTCTCAGATGCCACAAAGTTCCCATATTTGGTAGCACAAAGCTACCTAGAGAGAATGGGAGATGTCCCATTAGGCGTGCCACTGTTGGAGCCAACACAGTGGATCTTGGGCCTGTACAACACAGGTATCATGAAACTCTTAGACATACCACACTTCGAGCGTGGGAAATACATAAATGGATGTGCTAAAAAATTGCTATAAAGGGTGCACAGAGGCATCCTATGGATGGATAGGTTGGTACTGATTAATGTTGACCTCATCACAAAGATTACAGGTCTACCCACAAATGGGGAGAAGCCGAAGCAATACCTAGAAGACAAGACTAGGGAAAAATCCATCTCCGATGATATTAAAGTGAGGTATGGTGTAGAGAAGGGGAATAGAGGAATCAAGATCAATGAATTCAATGATCCTGCGACTCAATTTGCTACCATATTTCTTGGTTTCAAATTAATGTGCAAGTGTCAAAAAGAAGAAATGTCTGGAGTAGCAGCAGTTGTGATGTAGTGTGCAAAGGGGAGATCAATAAGATGGGCCCCGTATCTACTCAACTCATTCCTAGAATATTGTAAGGATGTGCAAGACTAGGGCTTTGAGTTCCACTAATCATGGTTACTCATCCTCATTGCACTTATGGGGTGGCACGAACCGACATATATGATGTTCCTGACAAGGACAGGCAAATGTGGCGCAACGCGCTACACATCGCTGCAAAACACATCAAACCCCAATGTAAAGAAAGTCAACAATGACATGTTCGCATAGTACTTAATAGAGATTCAAAAGAGCATGGAAGATACATGGAGGATCTCACCAGAAACTATCCAAGAGTATGGACAGATAGTGAATATCCATGCATCACGTCACAACATGTGGCTACAGGAAAAGAAGGACCCAACCAAGGAGTCGTTGGAGATAAAGTACTGTTTGATGATGAAAGACATCCACATGGAGGTCCAAGAGTGGCATGAGGAGTGGAAAGTACCATATATTCCAAGAGCAATGCCAACAGTACAAGTCCAGACACAAGGTAGCACAGTCCCCGCACAACAGATATGTAGGAATGGCTCTAGCCAGCAAAAGAAAACAAGAATAGGTATAGTGGGGGAAAGAAAACCAATTCGAAAGAAGACTAGGACATAGAAGAAGTCACAATGTGGTCCTACATAGGGCCCACAGGTTACGGAGAAGGCACTGGGAGGACCGATAGGACATGTGAGTGCAGAGGAAGTGCAAACAGAGGCACAAGATGTAACCATGGATGAAGAAGTTGAGTAGGATACTGGCATGGATACACAGATGCCAGAAGCATATAAACAACCAGACACCCAAAGAAATAGAACAACAGAGAAAGTAAGTGGTGCCAGGAAGAAAGAAAATTCCCACAGGAAATAAATGGAATCGTCACTGACAGCAAATGACATAGATTTGAGACACGACAGTAGAAGATCGACTGTCAGAAGTATGGGAAAATGCGGAAAACCATCGAGCTTAAATTTTGGAGCATGTACAAGAGGTAAAAACTGAGCAAGAACAATTGAGGATCAAGGTGGAACAACAACAAAAGGAGAAACCAATGCCGGTAAGAGAAGGAGAACCTGTCAAAGAAACAGTACAAATCACAGTGCAGGGAAGTGATAACTTTATCATAACACCAGATATGTTGTTCATCGATGAGGAAATAGTGCAGAAGCCCATGAAGGATATCAAAACGTTAGACTTGGCGATGCCCAAGATACCAACAAAGGCACTGTATAAGTTATAGGTTAGCTTCGCGTAGGAGAATAAGTACAGAGAAAGGTCTGACGTGATGAATCTACAAATAACGCAGGAAGAAAATATGGTACTGAAGGAATCCATCAACCAGGAAGGACAAAAGAAAGAGATAGCGCAACAAAAAGTGGACCAGACAGAGACCCAGATAGACACATTTTTTCAAGCTATCTCATATGATACAGTATCAGAGGAATTATCTTCGGAGGAGAAGATAACAAAGATAGCACGGACTCTACAATAGTATAAAGAGAAGATAAAGGAACTAGAGGAACATGCAGTACCTACGACTCCCCCAGCAGTCCGAGCGCAAAGAGAGAAATATGCGACAGTAGTTGTAGAAAACATCGCACAGAACATACATAGAGTGGAATAACTGTTGGAGAAGAGCGGCTAGCTATGGACCCAAATATTAGAAGATGGGAACCTACAACAGCTGCAAGGAAAGGAAGATAAAGTGCACGCAACAATGGCAGATGTCAAGCAGCAACAAAGGACAATGTCAATGCCAGAGAAGATTAAGACGACTGCAGAAATGAAGAACCTTCAGGCAAAAGAAAAAGCGATGCAGGCACAGAAAATCGCACGACAGGCTCAGTTGGAGCCCCTACAGAAAAAGGAAAAACAATTGGTCATGGAAATAGACGCAGCGAAATCATGCCTTGAATAGATAGGCTTGGAGGGGGGTGAGATCTTAAGACTTCCAATCACTACGCAGGTGGTCGAAGCCATGTCAACAAAGAGCAACCAAGCTCAGGAGCAGTGCTAATGGATAGTAGATATGTACGAAGCACTGACATAAGTAGTGGTAGACATGAGAGTTAGGCAGTGACTCGGGACGAGTAACGATGTCAGTGTTGGGGGCATGTTGGTCGCATGCCAGCTTTGAGGGAAAAGCACAAGGTTGGAGGAAGATGCGCATGCATAAGGATCAACATGTGTAAGGCAGACGCACATGCAAGAAAAGCATCACATGTAAAACATACGTGCATGGAGAAGAGGAAGGCATGTGAGGCATGCATGCAAGAAGACCTAGCCAAGATAGGGTTAGGGTTTTGGTAAGAAAATGTAATGGTTGGTAATCCAAAAATATGTATAAATAGGTACCTAGGAGGTCTAGGTAAGGGGTTCTATTCAATTATTCTTAGTCGAGAGTTCTGTTGTTCTGAGTTTTGGAGTGGGAGGTCATGTTGATCGTCATTGTGTCATACTGCTACTCCGATCTATTTTTGTAAGTTGTTGAGATGAGGAGAGGGATGTAGGTAGATCTTGAAGGTTAGATCATAGGCTAAGGAGCTTGGTGTGATCTAGTCCACCTCATTATGAGATCTCGACCTGTTTTGATGAAGATTTGTAATGCGCACGACGCCATAGTTTTGGACCAAAGATAATAAAAGGGCAGAATAGCCAAATCTTTGTGGGCGTAGCCCAGGAGGGGTGAACCACGATAGACCATGCTTTATGTGACTAAATGTTATGTATCTTCTTGGTGTTGATGATTATATGTTAGATAAATGAATGAATGAATTAATTAGATACAATATTTTACACGCATGAGTAAGAATGACAGTATAATAAATCTAGATGTTTGAGCTAGTAAATGAACGAATATCACAAAGGGTGCTGGTGGACAGTTTTGGAGGAACACACCTAGCTTGGGCTTCCATGAGGATTCAAGCCCATAGGTTGGATACCAAGGGCCCACATGCCAGATGACGAAGACACGCCTTTGGAGGCCTATAAGACATCATGTATGACCTCACCTAGCCCCTATCACCCAAACGACTTTCCTAGGAGGGGAAAAACATCACTCTTTGGGGATTGACGTCACCTAGGGCTAGGGCTTGGAGGTGATGTAGGTGTTACTTATTGACACCTGGCATGATTTGACCAGAGGAGACATGGATTGAAGGAAGAGACCTTGGTGCATAAAGAGGAGTCTCTAGAAGCCCCAACAACCTCCTTCGTCTACTCCAACGACTTGGAAAAGTGTCAAAACATCACCCTAGAGGGGTGACACCTTATTTAGGGTTCTCTTTTATGTGAAAAATATGAATTGTTTAGTATTATTTTTGTAAAGGGTAAAAGTAGGGTTTTTTGTCCCCTTACTTTTTTTTTACCCTAACCTAACTGGACAAACTATGTTTAAGAATTTTTGTATAAATAGAAATCATTTGAATTGTTGGATTACTAAGAGCGGGGATAAATTAGTAATAGCGTAATTATAATCCTTTTTTCTCCAAATAATCCAAGTGTTATATCCATGTAGAATTATTATCCAATAATGAGCAATAAGAAATGAACTATCACACACATACACAGTACACCAGTGTTTTATGTGGAAACCCAAATCGGGAGAAAACCATAGAATGTTTTTTCTTATATGTCTTGAAGAATTACATTCATTGGAAGCACCAACTTCCTTTTTTTTCCAGATGCAACTGGAAGGAGGCTCCAACCCCCTAGTTTCTCAGGCTACAACCTGAGGGAAGCTCCAACTCCCCAATTCTATGGATACAACCAGAAGGAGGGTACAACCCCCTAAGTTCTTCGGCTACAATCGGAAGGTGGCTACAACCACATGTCCTTGCCTCGTCCAACCGCCCTGAAGTAGAAGTAGAATGATGGAACCACTGTCACAATATCACTGGGAGATATACCGTTGTAAACCTGTACCAATAAACCTGAACCATGCATCAACTTGTACCTCAACCTGTAATCAACCTGTACCATAAACAAGTGCATAAACCATGCACCAACCTATACCATAAACAAGTGCATCAACCATGCACCAACCTATACCAAACAATCTGTAATCAAACTGTACCATAAAAAAGTGCAACCAACCATGTTCCAAGTATGTACCAATCATGTGTCAACTACTCATCAACTATGACTCATCAATATGTACCAACATCATCAATTCTACACCTCATGTATGTGCCAACTCATCAACTACTTATCTCAACCATGTACCCAACTTGTACCTCAACCAAAAGCCCTCATCAATTTCATCATCCAAATATGATTTATAACTCTGTAATAGACCTGGTGTATATAATCACATACCTTGTTGAATTCTGGCTTATTCTAGAGAGCCAACTTGTAGAGCGTGCCCCACACGAAATATTTATTGAATCGATCTAAAACTTAAAAAGCATCATCAAAAGAATTTATTCTTCCTTGAATTCTGACCTTCTTTTCTTCACCTTCCCTTAGAAATTCATCTTAGATATCCTTTGGTTACCTCAGACACCTATAGGTATTCAATATGCTCAAGTGTATTTTAAATGACAGAGCTTTGCCTCTTATTTATACTCTCTAAGTAGCGTCCTTAAAAACATCTTCTAGGTCACTTTGCCCACTTTCCTTATTTTAGGGTTAACCCACTTCTAATTTCTCCATTAAATTTATTATTTAAATAATTGATTATTATTTACCTTTAAAAACTCTTAAACCACTTTGACTACTTTGACCTTTTGGGGCTTCTAGATGACATATGAGGGTCCTCCAACTTCGTAAGGCCATAACTCTCAAATCGTGAGGAGTTATGTGACGTTACACATACCACCAGAAATGGAATGACATGTACTATCCATATAGAATAGTATTACCTGAAAATATATCAAAACTCATACCATTATCCATCAAACAAACTTGGTTCCATTACCCAAACCTAGGTTCTCCAACTTCTCATGGCCATAACTCTCTAACCGTGAGGAGTTATGTGACGTTCCACATACCACCAGAAATGGCATGACAAAAACTATCCATCTAGGATAGTTTCATTGACAAATTCACTGGTGTTCATATCATTATTCCACAAATAAGCATGGGTTCTCTAACCATACTTCTAGGATAACTAAATCCGCAAAGTGTATTCCTGTGAGTGCTTTCACCATAAGGGGGCCACTTTGGAGTTCATCCATTTCTACTTATTA
The DNA here is from genome assembly GCA_009831015.1 of Picea engelmannii. NCBI lineage: Eukaryota > Viridiplantae > Streptophyta > Pinopsida > Pinales > Pinaceae > Picea > Picea engelmannii. The sequence continues at coordinate 21,265 of ML817185.1, read as the reverse complement.
TCAACCATGAAAAGAAAATAACGAGTCATCTTTACATCAAACAATTTGGATCCATTACCCAACATTTGTGCTACGGGGCTTTCTTCAAGGGTTGACATTAATGACAACCAACCCTAATCAACAATCTCCCCCTTTGGCATTGATGGAAACACTATGATGCAATACTGAAATCATATCACTCATGCTCCCCCTAGAACCATGCCTCTATCCTCTGTATCTGATAAATCATCTCCCCCTAGAACCATGCCTCAGTCCTCTGCCTCTATCCTCTGCATCTGATAAATATCTCCCCCTGGAACCATGCCTCTGTCCTCTACATCTGATAAATCTCTCACCCTTTGTCATCAATGGCAAAGGTATCTTTCTATTCGGGGTCGCTCCCCCTGACTGAACTGTCCTCTTATGGTGCTTCTTCATGTAAATCTAATACATATAAGATAAGCATTAAAAAATCATTCATTTTGGAGTATAAATAACTCCAAGTTTCTGGCGAAGATATTCAAAGGATTCTCGTGGAAGTGGTTTTGTGAAGATGTCTGCCACTTGTTCTTTTGTGCCCACATACTCAACTCTGATGTTCTTTTCTGCAACCTGCTCCCGTAGAAAGTGATACTTGACTGGAATGTGCTTCGTCTTGGAGTGAATCACCAGGTTCTTTGAGATACTAATGGCGCTTGTATTATCACAATAGATTGGAATGGGCTCATCATACTCAACCTGTATATCTATCAGAGTTTGTTTCATCCAAAGAACCTATGCACAACATGATGTTTCTACAATATACTCTGCCTCGACTGTAGATAAAGATACTGATGATTGTTTCTTGCTTAGCCATGATACTAAACACTCACCCAAGTAGAACGTTGATCCACTGGTGCTTCATTGGTCATCAATACATCCTGCCCAATCTACATCTGTGTAGGCAATAAGTGATAGATCCTTTCCTTTTGGATACCATAATCTAAACTCTTCTATTCCTTTGAGATATCTGAAAATCCTCTTCACTGCTAACACATGTGACTCCTTTGGTGCTACTTGAAATTGTGTCACCTGTCCAACTTCCTGCATTACATCTGGTCTAGATGTTGTCACATATAATAGGTTTCCAATCATTGACCTATATTGCCTCTGATCTGTAGACTTCGAATCATCATCTTTGCTCAACTTGCAATTGGTTTGCATGGGAGTGATAACTGGTTTGCAATCTTTCATTCCAAACGTCTTTAGCATTTCTCCGATATACTTGGTTGGAGAAATAAAGATTCGTTGGTTTCTTTGACATATCTGAAGTTCCAAAAATAAGGATAGTTCTCCAAGTAACGACATTTCAAATTCATTTTGCATATCTTTTGCAAATTTTTGGCTTAATCTGTCATCATCACTACCAAAAATAATATCATCAACATAAACTTCAATTAATAAAATATTACCTTCACTTACCTTGATGTAGAGGTTGTTGTCTACACTTCCTTTTCTGAACCCTGCCTACTGCAAATACTTATCCAGTCTAGAGTACCATTCTCTAGGAGCCTGTTTTAGACCATACAAGGCCTTCTTTAATTTACACACATAATTTGCGTTCTCTGACAACTGAAACCCTTCTGGTTGTTCAATGTAGACTTCTTCTTCAAGTTCCCCATTCGAAAAAGTTGATTTTATGTCCATCTGATATACTTTAACATTTTTGGAGAATGCATAGGCTAAAAGTAACCGGATTGCTTCCATTCTGGCAACTGGGGAAAATGTTCCTTCAAAGTTGATTCCTTCAATCTGTGCATATCGTTTACATACCAATCTAGCTTTGTTCCTTGTAACTTGTCCATCTTCATTTAATTTATTCATGAAAACCCATTTTGTGTCAATCACATTCTTATTCTTTGGTCTTGGAACTAGTCCCCAAGTGTCATTTTTCTCTATTTGATCCAATTCTTCATTCATGGCCTTATTCCAAAATTCATCCTTGTTGGCTTCTTCAAAACAGTTTGGTTCAATTGTAGATAAGAGTGCTAGGTGTGTTTGTTCTGGTGAACGTATTTTTCTTCTAGTCTCAACTCTTGCATCTTTGTTTCCAATAATCTGATCTAAAGGATGATTCTTCTGTACTCATTTGCTAGGTGTCTTTGGAGATACTTGTTGAACTTGCTCTTCTGTTTCTGTCGGATTCTCTTCATCTTCCTCTTCTACTTCATCTTCTTCTTCTTCTTCTTCGAAAAGTTGTTCCATTGATTTGTTTTCTTCTTCCTTTGATTCTGATCTGTCTGTTTCATCAATTGTTACATTGATGCTTTCCACAACTTTGTTCAATTTTATATTGTAACACTTGTATGTTTTTCTTGTACTTGAGTAACCAACAAGTACTCCTTTGTCCACACGAGAGTTAAACTTTCCCATTCCGCCATCTTCTCTTTTGATGTAGCATTTGCTTCCAAAAACGCCGAAGTGCTTCACATTTGTTAGTCTTCCTTTCCATAGCTCATAGGGAGTTTTATCATTGTTGTTTCTGAGCATTACTCTATTTTGAATGTGAATTGTTTTATGCATTGCCTGTGTCCAAAATATATTTGTCAATTTGGAATCCATTAGCATTGTTTGAGCCATTTCCTGTATTGTCATGTTCTTTCTTTCAACAAATTCATTTTGTTGAGGTGTCCTAGCAACGGAAAATTGCCTTTTTATTCCATGACTGTTGTAGTAGTCCATAAATTCCTTTGAAGTGAACTCTCCTCCATTATCAGATCTCAAGCATTTGATTCTTGAATCCATCTAATTTTCAACCATTTCCTTGTAGATCTTGAAGTTTTCAAAAGCTTCTGACTTGTTCTTGAGAAACAAACTGCAGTCATTCTTGTATGATCATCAACTAATAACATAAAATATCTCTCACATTTTAAGCCCTTTGTTGTAGTTGGTCCAACTAGATCAGTATGCACAATTTCTAGTGGTCTTGTTGTTGAATATTCCTTTGATTTGAATCTGGTCTTTGTTTTGTTTCATTGTTGACAATGCTTGCATAAAGTGTTGGTTGGTTTCATGATCTAGGGCATTTCCTTGTCTGCTTCTCTTTTGTTGACTTTGACAAGGTTATCAAAATGCATGTGACCCATTCTTCTGTGTCATAACAAACTTTCATCTTCCTTTCCTAGACAACACTTTTCATTTCCAATTTCACTTAACACATATATGTTATTTGAATTTCTTGCAGTTGTACCGACCAATTCCCCTGAACCTTTTCTTCTTATCTCACACTTTTGTGAATCGAAAGTAAATTTATGACCTTGGTCACACATTTGAGTCACACTTAGAAGATTATGTTTCATATCTTCTACCAGTAGAACATTTTGTTCCTTTTTATTCTTGTTCCCAATTCAGACTGTGCCTTCTCCAATGATTTTGGATGAATTATCATTTCCGAAGGAGACAGATCCATTTATTTCCTTTCGTAATGCAAGATATTTTTCTCTATCACCTGTCATGTGTTTTGAGCACCGACTGTCAACATACCAACCGTGTTTCTTCTGCTTAGCTTGTAGAGCGACTGTGCATTCTTCATTGCTATACTGATCTTTCTTTCTTATCCATGTCGTTTTCTGAGGTTCTTGTCTGTGATTGTTGTTATTTTGTTGAGGTTCTTTAGGAGAGACTGTCATTTTGCAATTTTTGGCCACGTGTCCAAAATTGTTACATTTGTAACATTCCACTTCAGTGCTCAAAGATTCAAACATGTTGTAACTTCTTCTTTGTGTTTCACTAAGTATTCTTGAGTAACCCCTTTGTGTATGACTCTCAAAGTTGTTATTGTTCCTATTGTTAGCTCTGCAATTCACAACTTTATGTCCAAAATTATTACATGCATAACATAAGCCAAAAAATATAGTTTGATACCTGGGAGTTGAAGATCTTTTGAAAGAAGGTGCTCTCATGAATCCTTCTTCTTCTTAAGGCCTATCTGTCTGTTGTTGATTTTGAAATCAGAATCTTCTCGGTGAAGGAGTATCCCTGTAATCTTCCTTGTATATCTTCCTATCCCCTTTGATTGTTTATGCATAGCTTTTTTTATTTGTTTCTTGCTCTATTGTTTTGGAGCTTGATCTCTTTTCTGTCTGATTGTATCCAAGTCTAGACTTGTCAATATGATCTTTTTGACTGTTAATAATGTCATCCAGAACTTTTGAGCTATTCTGCATATTTTTCTTTTGAATATCCTTTCTTAGTGTGACAATCTCTGCTTCCAAGTTTCCAATGATCTTGTCATTTTCTTCTAGTTGTTCTTTGAGTGTTTTTTCAATTCTTTTATCTTCTTCTATTTGAACCTTCAATCTTGTGATCATTTGTTCTAGTTCTTGAGTGTCCTTTTTCTTGTCTAGTTCTGCTTGTAGTTTCTTGTTTTTCTTCTTTTCTCTTCTCATAACTTCTATGGAACACATTAATTCTTCTCGATAGTCAACTTCTGTCTCTTCAATTTCGTCTTCGACTTCTTCATATCCTTCTTCGGCTTCTTCATATTCTTCTTCAGAGTTTTCTTTGTCAGAATTTTTTACTTCCATGAATAGAACTCTTCCTGTCTCACTGTCACTGATTTCATCTTCATCTAATGATGAAATGTCTTCTTTGATGCATAAGATTTTATTGAAATATTTCTTTGTAGTTCTTTTTCCTTTATTTGTGTGTTTTCCTTTTGAGTAACCTTCATCATTTCTCTTTTTCTTATGAGGACATTTGTTAGAAAAATGACCAATACCATCACAATTAAAACAAATTAAAGGAAGCTTACCTCTATACCTACCATTGGTTCCCTTGTTAAGTCTTTTGATGAAGTTGGCCACTTCTTCATCATCTTCCGAGACGTCATTGTTGTTGCTATATTATTCTTGCTCTTTTTTCTTTTGCTTTGATCTTTTGGATGCTTTGAAGTTTGCTTCTTTTACATTTGGATTTTCCTGTTCAGTTCTCATTTCATATGTTGTGAAGATTCCATGCAGTTCGTCCATGCTAATTTAGTTTAGATCCAATCTTTCTTCTAGTGTTGATATCTTAGGGTTGAATCTCATAGGAAGAGATCTTAGTACCTTTTGAACAATTACAGATTCTTTGATTTCTTCTCCAAATCCTATGATTGCATTCATTGTTTCGTCAACTCTTAAGAAGTAGGTTGCAATATTATCATCTTCCTTCATTTTTAGTTGTTCGAACTGACCTCTGTAAGTTTGAAGTTTTGCTGCTTTGACTTTTGTATCTCCTTCATAAATATTTCGAAGCTTGTCCCAAATCTCTTTAGCGGATTTACAATGTACAACTTTGGTGAATACTGTTTCACTGAGACCATTCAAAAGTGCATTTGTAGCTTTGGAATTATTTTGACCAAATTTCATTTCTTTTTCATTTGTTGGTGGAATTGTTGGTACTGTGTATCCATCTACAATTGATTGTCAAATTTCAAAACCATGTCCTTGTATATATGTCTTCATCCTTATGCTCCAAAAAGCATACTTTTGTCCATCAAAGTGTGGTATTCCATTTTTATATCAGTCGGTACTCTCCATGATCTACCTTTCAGTGGTTAAACTAATTTCTAAAGGAACCTGCTCTGATACCAATTGTTGGATTACTGAGAGGGCTGAATCAGTAATAGCATAATTATAATCTTTTTTCTCCAAATAATCCAAGTGTTATATCAATGTAAAATTACTATCCAATAATGAACAATAAGAAATGAACAATCACGTACATACATAGTACACCAACGTTTTACGTGGAAACCCAAATCGGAAGAAAACCACATAATGTTTTTTATTATATGTTTTGAAGAATTACATTCATTGGAAGCACCAACTTCCTTTGTTTTCCAGCTGCAACTAGAATGAGGCTCCAACCCCCTAGTTTCTCAGGCTATAACCCGAGGGAAGTCCAACTCCCCAATTCTCTGGCTACAACCAGAAAGAGGCTACAAGCCCCTAAGTTCTCCGACTACAACCAGAAGGTGGCTACAACCACCTGTCCTTGCCCCGTCTAACTGCCCTTAAGTAGAAGTAGAATGATGGAACCACTGTCACACTATCACTGTGAGATATACCATTGTAAACCTGTACCAATAAACCTAAACCATGCATCAACCTGTACCATAAACAAGTGCATCAACCATGCACCAACCTGTACCAAACAATCTATAATCAACCTGTACCATAAACAAGTGAAACCAACCATGTTCCAAGTATGTACCAATCATGTGTCAACTACTCATCAACTATGACTCATCAATATGTACCAACATCATCAACTGTACACCTCATGTATGTTCCAACTCATCAACTACTTGTCTCAACCATGTACCCAGCTTGTACCTCAACCAAAATCCCTTATCAATTTCATCATCCAAATATGATTTATAACTCTGTAATATACCTGGTGTATATGATCACATACCTTGTTGAATTTTGTTTTATTCTAGAGAGAAAACTTGTAGAGCGTGCCCCGCACGGAATATTTTTTGAATCGATCTGAAACTTAGAAAGCATCATCAAAAGAATTTATCCTTCCTTGAATTCTGGCCTTCTTTTCTTCACCTTCCCTCAGAAATTTGGCTAAGATATTCTTTGGTTACCTCAAACACCTATAGGTATTCAATATACTCAAGTGTATTTTAAATGAGAGAGCCTTGCCTCTTATTTATACTCTCCAAGTAGCTTCCTTAAAAACATCTTCTAGGTCACTTTACCCACTTTCCTTATTTTAGCCCACTTCTAATTTCTCCATTAAATTTATTATTTAAATAATTGATTTTGTATTCACTTTGAATTATAGTGCACTCATCAATTCACTTTATTATTTACCTTTAAAAACTCTTAAACCACTTTGACTACTTTGACCTTTTGGGGCTTCTAGATGAATATGAGGGTCCTCCAACTTCGTAAGGCCATAACTCTCAAACCATGAGGAGTTATGTGACGTTCCACATACCACCAGAAATGGGATGACATGTACTATCCATATAGAATAGTATTACCTAAAAATATATCAAAACTCATACCATTATCCATCAAACAAACTTGGGTCCATTACCGAAACCTGGGTTCTCCAACTTCTCATGGCCATAACTCTCTAACCATGAGGAGTTATGTGACGTTCCACATACCACCAAAAATGGAATGACAAGCATTATCCATCTAGGATAGTTTCATTGGAAAATCCATTGGCATTCATCTCATTATTCCACAAATAAGCATGGGTTCTCTAACCATACTTATAGGATAACTTAATCTGCAAAGCGTCTTCCCGTGAGGGCTTTCACCATAAGGGGACCACTTTGTAATTCATCCATTTCTACTTATTATCAACCATGACAAGACAATAACGAGTCATCTTTACATCAAACAATGTTGGGTCCATTACCCAACCTTTGTACTACGAGGCTTTCTTCAAGGGTTGACATCAATGAAAACCAACCTTAATCAACATGAGTCTCATTTCATAACATAACTCTCCCATTGTGAGAAGACTCTATGGTTGAATTTTTCGCTACACTTATGCATTTTTGGTATCTCTATCTCTTGCAAATGGTTTTTGGTGTTATCTCTTGGTGAATGGATGAAGTAAAGTGATTCGCACCTCTTGAAGGATTACTCTTTTGCTCTTAGATGGTAATTTGCATGGTTAACTAGGGTTTGATATATTTTTTCGTGGAATTGGTAAGGGAAAATATGCATGTGTTACTTCTTTCTTACTCATTTTTGGTTATTTGTGTTGGAAACCCTAGGAGGAGTATGTTGGATACACCCTCCATTAATGCTTCATCTTATTGCTAAGGTTATAAGTCCATGGAAAATTTTACAAGCTAAATTTCTCCCATGGGATAATTTTCCATGCTTTTTCCCAAAAAATGATTCTCTATTCTAAAAATTATTCTCCCAAATTCTACAAGATAAAATTATTTTATCTTAAAAATCGCCAAAATTTTATATAAACTATATAAAATCCTTAGAAATTTGAATATTTTCACAAAAATATCGCAAAACATTTATAGTTGACATATAAAGGACCAGTAAGATTCACTAAGGTTTCTACATTTGAAAATAAATTTCCATCCTTCAAATTATCCCTATATAAGTCATTGTTGAACAAGGGTTGCTAGGAGAAGTACACGTGTGTACACCCACCTAGATTTTCCCTAAGTTGGTTTGAATACCCTAGGGAGTTATAGGATTTACACACTTAGGGATCTTGTTGATCCAAATCATGTTTTAAAGACCCCATAATAAAGGCATAAATCAGATGAGAGAGCCTTGCCTCTTATTTATACTCTAAGAGTTACTTATTTAAATGTAAAGGCATAAATCAGATTTTTTGCATTGGAGAAATAAATTATTTGCCTCGATAAACTTGATTTAATGAGGTACTAATCTTGTTTCAATTTGATAATTTTTTGCATGCTAAGGGCTTCTCAAGGCCACTAGGGGCATCTTGATTGGCCTAGTATTCTTAGAGTTATAGCTCATCAAAATCTGTATCCATTAGAGATGCAACAAAATCTCTCTTTCCTCACTTATAACTTGCTTTTCAACCGTCAAAATTTGCTAAAAGTTTGCCAAGATAATCTACTAGGCCTAGCGCATATTTTGGGTGGACTCTTTGAAATTTTTGTTGGTTGGATTTACTATTGTAAAAAAAAAAATTCTATAGCTATAAGGCTGCAAAATATCTCTTCAAACACCTTTTATTACAACCTTGTTTCATTGCTAAAGTCTTGTGCTTTCATTCGTGAGTATTACTAGTGTTTATCTAGCTTATCTCTTGCATCATTTGTCGGACTTTTAGCAATTGTTTAGCAGATTTAACACTTAGTTTCTTGTTGATATATATATTTGTTTACTGCAACAATTAGGGGCAACAAGCTTAACTTGTTTTTCCACCTAACATCATACATACATACTTGGCTTGTTCTTGTGTCTCGGGTAGGTACATCATGCTTTACAGGTACTTTTGTCTCTTGGAAACTTTCAGCTACCATCGATATTCTTTCTCAAGTCTTTTCACACTCTTTATCTTGACCTTTAGGGGGACCTTCCTTCATCTCTTCACTTTCCATCTCATTCCCCCTAGGGCCACCGAGATTCCCCCCTTGAGGTGATTCTCTCATCTCTAAAGTAATAAGAATACCTGCCTAAGGTGACAGTGGGTAGGTTTTCTCTAAGTTGTCGTCGTTTGGTATTTGGGTCGGGCTTTGCCCAACCGACAACTTGTGTGATAGCAGGTCACTCTCCTTCACCTACGGTAACTCAGCAAACCAAGTCTTCAATCCACCAAGCAAGGGGTCTTCTCTTTCCACAAAGAGCTTCAACGTCTGTCATACACAGGACAAGGGAGGCCTTTCATTGCCCAGCAGTCCCTCAACACCATCCCCTCTTAGTTCCTTCATGATTGCTCATCCAATCACTAAAATTGTGTAGCCCCTTTTATCATCCTAATTTTAAGACAATTGTCAATCGTTCATGCACCCAAAAAACGTATTTCTTCACTTCCCTCTGCTTTCTCAGAACTAGAAGAGTTTCTCACCCTCTTCTCCACTCAGATTTTGGTCCACAGACTCAACTGTGTGTGTCCCTTCTCCTTTGCCCATGATTTTTCTCTTTTTCTTGTCTTCTACAAGAAGTTTTCGTGGGATAAATCCTCCAATTTGTGGGTCATATCATGAACTTCTAGATGGGTTCTATGCCCATTCTCTCATTGATTTCTGAGGAGGACCAACTAGCCGCTCAATTGACTGGTAATTAAATTGTTCAGGGGCAGATGACATTTTTGGGTTTGAACATTTTTAATTCAGCAAAGTACTGCATGGCAGGGGTCATCTCAACCAATCATGGTTCCCCTCACCATTCCCTCTCATGACATCATAATTTGTATAGGAAACACTTGCAACAATTATTCGACATTTTTCCTTTTATATTAATAACAAAAATATCTACATCACATCCTTTAGCAAAGGTTGAACATTTTCCAAAATCCACACATAATAGATATGTCCATAGTCTTCTAGCAGTTATATTTATAGGCTGGGGGAAGTAGGGGTATTACACATGTGGCTAGGAGCTCATCTTCACTTAAAATTATTTTATTCTCCATTAACTTGTTCAAATATTTACCTTGACCAAGGGTTTTCTCAATCCCTTGGACTGCCTCCAAAGCTTCCAACTTAACCACCAATTTCTTCCATCCTTCACATGTTTCTTCTAAGGATTTTTCTTCATAACTCCTTCTCCTATTGAAGCTTTGAAGCTTCACTTTGCTTCTATATGCCATCTCTACACTACTCAATGTGCAACTTCTTTTTCAACTTGCAGTGCTACCCAACTCAAATGTTGGAACTATCTTCAAAGACCCTCTTGCAGATTTCAAACGTGCCTTCAAACCTCTAAATCCACAAAGTGAAATTCTCTTTTCCCTCACTTATCTACACCTTCAAATCTCCATAACATCTACCCAACCACAAGCAGAGCTATCTTCATCTTTCACCTACAACTCTACCCAATGACCTCGACTATTAAAGCTACAACTCTTTAGTGGGATACACTTGCTTTGATACCATTTAATCCAAAAAGGACCTTAATTCTAGATATATTTCTTTCACCACCAACACAAATATGAGCTCAATAGGCTCTTTTGACCATCAAGGACAACATCTATAAAGTATAACAAATCAAACACCCACTAAATAAAACATAAAACACAAATGAAAATATAACACTTTCTAAGTAAAACACTGCCTTTTCTATTAATTTTAGAAATTCACACACAAAAAAATGCACTATACTTCATAGGCCTTTCAACTTCTCTAAATATACAAATGGGTTTAACATCTTTTTAAATTTCAGATTGACAAAACTTGTTGATGTCTTTTTTTTTTTTTACCTTTTCCCTTTCCTTCATTCCTTCATTCCTTGTACTTTCTCTACTCTTCCTTTATTTTCTTCCTTCTCATCTAGTCTTTCTTGTCTCCTTCTCGGTCCCTCTTTCCATCTCTTCTTCGTATCTCTTCTCCTCTAATCCTCCATCATTCTTTTTCTTGGGTTTTCGGTGACGGCTCTTTTTTTTTCCGTCGCCGTCTCCGTCTTCCTTCCCTTTAAAAAAAAAGCAAACAAAATAATAATCTTCACCCTTCAAACTTTCTCCTGCTGCTTCAGGATCTAATGTGTTTTTATTAATTGGATTAATACTTAGGCATTACGAAGATCAGGGAGCGAGGATTCTACCATCAAATCCATTGATGAGTGAGAGACCATTGAATCGTAGATTGACCGGATAACAGTCAACTCGTACTGCCCTTATCTCCGACAGGCCTCGACCAGAAACAAAAAAGCCGCAAGAAATGTGGGCCATCGGCAACTACTTCAACGGTCAGATCTCGTCGGGGTGCCACACGTGCTGCTACCCTGCGATGATAACCTGCGTCCTCGGATGGGTTTTCTATTGATCGACGACTGGAAAAGTTTCGTGGCTCGACCTTCTAGCCGCAGTGTACTTTCGGGATAAGAAATGAATAGCGGGTGCTGGTAGATGCTCTGCCTTAACAATATCACAATAGCAATATTCTCAACCTTCGATTTTTTGTATGTTTTTTTTCAACTTTTTTTTTTGTTTGATTTTGCTCGAAATATAGTGATGAATGGTTGGATATGCATATTTGAGTGGTTGAATCTGCATATTTAAGTGGTTAAGTTCGTATAATCTGAGTGTCTTCAGTATTTTTTAATCAATTCATTTATACATTCAGAAATACAATTTAAACAACAAAAAATTAGATATTTTGTCCAAATTTACATAACCTAATTCCAACCAAAAAAAACCCAATTATCTCTACTAATTTGTAGAATGTGCCCACACTCATTGCCGAAGATCATTGCACCCTGTCTTCCAGAGTGAAGCATCAGACCAGAGTTGTTCACCCACTGGCTGAACATCGGAGCCACCCTCTCACCAGATTTGTCGCCACAAATTGCACCCACGTGAAGTTTGGCGTTGATCGCCAGCAATAGGGGCACGCAGCATCTGTAGATCTCAACAGATCTATTGTGCGACCATTAGCAAGCACACAATCTGCACACCCCCCTCTACTACAACTTCTGCACTATAGATTCATCAGGTTGCCACGATTCAAATCTTTTACACCCTAGGCGTCTGAATATGACAGCTAGCAACAAGCGATTCAACAGATCTGACCCCATATCGCCGCAGCACATTTATGCTTCACCCAGTCGTTTGCAGTATTCATCTTCTTCACGAGATCTAGCAGGGTTCAACACTGCCTAGATACACCCTATCTAGCAGAACATACAACTTGAGCGGGAGCAGCAATCAGATCCACCATGTTCTCATGGATCTTTTCTTCCCCAAATTGGCATTGCTATTCTTCACACCTCAGTCACAGCAATCTAACAGAGGTTACATTCTAGACACGGTAATAATGAATGTCTACACACCCCTACAGATGAAGAAAACACAACTGATTATTTACAAACAACAATTAATAATTAACAAAATCAGTGTCTAGACTCTAAACTATCGTCTATCCTCTACTGTAAAGAGGATTACAAAAGACAAGTTGTCATCTTTCTGAGTTTTCCTGTGCCCAGCCCTAACTTTAATACCATATTAACTAAACAAGATAGATTTTAATACCATATTAACTAAACAAGATAGAGATTGATGAAAACCTACACTTCAATAGATCATATTGATATTTTTCAGTCTATTTATATCAGATTACATATAAAAAACGTACGCCAAGGAACAAATTCATGTACAGTCAAACAATTCACTGTCTATGCTTTCGGCACCATTTGGCATAGCTGCGTGTGTCTGCTGAAGCTGTGCTTCTTTTGACTTATTTTAACCTGTCATACCCATCTATATATGATTGAAAATGCCATAACCATTGTAAGAGAATTTGCATTATTAGGTTTTGTATTATTCCAAGATGTCATACCCATTATAGGATTGAAAATGCCATACCCATTGTAAGAGAATTTGCATGTCTCTTGTTATATTGGGATTAGAGTTCAATTAGTGTCCTTTCTTCGTGAAATAACACTCCAAAGCATAACATATCAACACACTTCATCTTCCCTGATCTAGTTTTACTTATGATACAAATATAATGAAAGCTGTTGTAGTTTAAAAGTTCTATGAAATGATTTTTATTGGGAGATATTTTATGAGGATATTTGTCCGAAATTCACCCAGAAATTGTTATATATATATTTAAGTGACTATTTCTATATAATTTAAATGCTCTAGAGATTTTTTAGCATGTTAAATTCATTTTTACATTCAAAAATAAATTCTAAATAACAAAAAATAATAATTTCTTTCAAATTTAAGTGGATTTCAATAAAAAAAAATCATTTCATAAAATAGTTAAAAAAAGCCATAAGAAAAATCTATAATAAACCATAACATGTATATAGCAAGAACTGGCACACGAGTAACTTGTCAAGATTGTTGTTAAGCATGTATTCATAAACAAACAACTTTTATATTGCCTCAGCACAACAACCTAATAATAAGAGATATTAACTTCCTTACGACATTTAAATTGTTTTTTTCCCTCTATCGATCGAAGAGAGTCCTATGTTCGGGGATGGATAATTTGATCCGAAAGACTTTGCTGCAAGCTTACACAGAGTATATATAGTCTAGAAAATGGTAACAGGTATCAAGTTTACAGAGAGTATACATGATCTAAAAAGGGTTGATACAGTACTATGGTAGCCAGCAAAATTGAAATCTATGAACTGATATGACAATTACTCAACAAAAGTTGTGCTCACTCTTTTTAAGTTATTTTAGCTTATATGCATCCGGATTTCTTTATACATTAGGAAAATCTCCTTATATTAAGGGTTTGCAATATACCACTTGTTAAATAACATTGCTGCAATATATAGTTTGTTAAACAACTATATATAAAATGCTCCAATATATAGCTTGTTAAGCAGTATTGAATGCTGCAATATATTGAATGCTTAACAGCTATATATTAAATGCTGTAATATATAGCTTGCTAAGCAGTATTGAATACTGCAGCGATCCATCAGATTATATACACACGTTGTATTTATACTACTGTCGGATCATAATATATATAGACATGTTGTATTTGCTTGTTGCAACATTCAATGCTTCTCAGCATACTGTATATTGCTTACACGCTTCTCAGCATACTGTATATTGCTTACACGAAGGAACTGTACATAGGCAGGGACTAATAATGTCGTGTCTCACCATGTCAAAACATAAATCACATAAAATAAATAAATCTGTACTTAAAACACAATAATATGTGCCATTCATTCTTTGTATTATATATCCAAACCCTCACTTCGTACATTTTCACCATATACGCTGCCTGTATGAATCGCAAACCCATTGCCCGCTTCTTCATTATATTCATATTTGCCTATCTTCTTCATGTTTACATTTTCCTTTCTTCAGCTATCCGCGCAGGCTAAACCTAATAAAGATTAGGGAATGCAATATGCGTGATCTCGGCGTCGTTTTTCGCAACAGTGCTGTGGGAACACGTGCCGAATACGGTAGAAAACGAGGGATTTGTAGGGATTGAATAATACGCAGGGGAAACACTAGTTGGAATCATAACAGGCCACTAAGAATTTGCAGAACTGGTCGATTATAATTTTCCACAGGGAGTGCATACGCATCATCTCCATAACTTTTCCAGGTTGATGTTTCTGCCTGTGAGCTCCCAGGCATACAGTCTGCATCTCTAAAATCAAATCTAATATATCCGTTAATACTTCTAAGTACCGAATTGCAAGAATCATTCTGTTCCATGAAGTTACATGTAACGAACAGGCCCTGGAATAGACCCAGATGGGCTGAAATGAAACGAACGTATTTCATTTTTCTGCAATTTCATTTATCAACGGATCGGAATTTCTTCTTTCAATACAAATGGAACACGGTGAGATTTGGATCATAATTAACACAATTTGTCGTTTAATTTTTAATGTAAGTTTCTACTATTACTGTCCATTCCATTTCAATACAAATTATTTCCATATTAATAAAAATTATTTAAGATCTAGAAAAAGTGGTATAAAGATACGGATATCTGGTTAAGTTATTGGAAGATACACTAAGTTGCAGGTTTTTTAAAATCTGAATGTACTAAACTTATAAAAATAGTCATGTAATAATTGTGTTCTACTAATTTAATAAGTCTCTCTCTTTTTAGAGCTTATGCTTCGCTAGTAATATAATAAAGTGAAGACAGTCACTCTCTTTATAGAGATTATACCTCAAATTTAAAAGAAATTTAATAAAATGAAACGATCCTTCTTAAAGAGTTAATAATCATTATTATTATACCTCAAATTTAATAAAATTTAATAAAATGAAAAGATATTTCTCATAGAGTAAATAATAATGGAGTAGGTTAACTAGGGAGCAATCTTTTTTTATAGAGTTTAGTTTTCAGGGTAAAAAACTGTTTAGTCAAATTTTCAGGAGTAGTCTGAGTTTTGTTTCAGAATCTTATCTAAGTTTTGCCCCATTTTAAACCAATCCAGATGCTTAAAATTAACAAAAAAAACTTAAAAACAAAAAGCAAAGTGCCAACCTGAAAGGTAACTCTGGAAGGAGATTGCTACCGAGTCACCCCACTCCAATAATAATTACCAGCGCTTTCTGTAAGGTTAACCAGCAGCCACAGACGAGCTGGACGAATCTCTCTTCTTCAGGATTTCTAAGGGAGGTATCTTCGAATTGGGATGCTTCATGTCGTTGTTAAGATGGAAGAATCCCAACTGGAAGATACCGCTCTGAGACACCCTGGTCTGTTTACCCGTCAGAGACGCGACTAACAGTATGCTGTTCGACGCTACATCTGCCGCTTCACGCGGTTTAATCTAAAGAAGCAGCGCAAGGAGGACGTAAAAATGAAGTTTCTGCTTCCATTTCAATATCTTTGTAGACAACATACACAGAGAGTGAAGTCGGGCAAGAAGCTCCTTATATGCTGTTCATGAAGATAAACTCATCTGATTTGAGTGGTGTCCGTTCAACGTTGAAGAAGTCAATACGTCATATCAGTGCACGGATTCAGTTGAACGCACACTGTAATTGACTTCATCCTCGAAATTTACGATTCTAGAAACTAATAATTAAATGGCCATCATGTCAAGACAACCTTTGTTTTAGAAACTAACAATTAAAAAGACAAGGCTTATTGACCAGACATACTTGCCATTATTAACACCCTTTGAATCTCCAGACACATCGTCTTCATTTCAGACAACCAACGCAGCCACGTTCATATAAGACAAGCTTCATCCACCCTTATGAAGAGGGTAAGCCTTATCTACTTTGTGTCCAGCTCATCAATTACGTCATTTCCCTCACAGTTGACAGCTACAACCGCGCATGGATTACCACGGCCTCTGCAGAAATAACATGAAAATAAATCCCTTCATATCACCATGATCTGAAATATCTGAAATCATATTGGAGTTCCCACCTTTGAATCCGAATACTCAGAAGACGCGAGTCATATTCAGGTTCTAATCACCTACTGTTACTCTTCTCGTCATCTTGGAATGATTTGGTTTATTTGAATTCGCCCATCACAGTGTCAAGAATTGAGACCGTTCCCATGTATGAGAAATTCATGTTGCACGTGAGTGAAATCGTCTATTTGATTCATCTTGCTGTTATTTTTCTTTGTTCATATTGCTGGTGCTATTGTGGTTGTTATTGTAAAACTGATTGCATATCCAATTCTTATGAAGTTAGTATGTACAAATATTACATAAATATTTCATCCAAACCATTCTTGCATAAATATTCCATTCCAAACAATAAGAAGAATAAGTTTCAATAAAATAATTTAATATGCTCTTAGCCTAACCGCTCATGCTAATTGTTAAAAGGATGTTGGTTGGTTATGAGCTATTTAAGGAGATGAAAAGGTATAGTCAAAGCCAACACAATTTAAGACACAATTTAAGACAGTATGGGTAGCACCATTATTGAATAATGGGTGGATAAAGTCTCATTTTTAAGAAAGAAGGCTTGGTTAAATATTGTAAGTTTTGAGTTTTTTGGTTGGACTTTGGTGATGTAAATTTGAACAAAATTGTTATTTTTTATTGTTTAAATTGTATTTTTGAATGTATAAATATATAAAATCCCAAAACACTCTGATTATATTAACCACTCAAATCTGCAGATCCAACTATTCCTGCCCAAATTTCAAACAAAATTAAACAAAAAAAAAACCAAAAACAATCAAAAATAAAAAGCTTAAACTATACTGAAGATATTACTCACAACATTTATAATAAGTTGAGGATGCCAGGTTAAACGTTCTCCATACGGAACCCACTTTAAAACAGAAGCCAACTCATGCACGTGTGCACTTGGAGATATACGTGTGTTGAAAGTAGACTCTTATTTACCGAAGGTCCAAAAAAACTGCAGAACATTAAAACTAAAGTCGAATTCCATACCATAAATGGTTTCAAATTTCCTAAAGGTTGAAACATTTTCATGCACGGATCCTCATATACTGAGGATGTAGTCCGGTAATTAAAGAATTAAAGAAAGTTGTTTTGAGGTCATATTTTTAGTTTGATTTTGTCCTAAATCAGGTGAGGAATGCTTAGATGTGTAGATTTGAGTGATTAAGTTTGTATAATCTTATTGCTTAAAGAGTTTTTCAACACATGAGTCCATTTATGCATTCAGAAATACAATTTAAACAGCAGAAAATAACAATTTTGTCCCGATTTACATAGCTATATTCCTACCAAAAAAACCTAAAAAATAGAAAATTTAACCAACCCCTTAACTTAATTACATAGCCTCATTTTTGTCTCAAACCTTTTATAAAGAAATATAAAATTTCTAACAAGAAGCTTGAAATGTTATACACTATTATAACAAAATAATTCAAACTTTTACTATCAATTACATTATCAATTATAACGATTATTTTTATTTTCTTCCCCTTTAAGTCACAACCTTAATTTCTTAGCTTTTCATTACCCTCCATTAACTCTTATGTAACCCTTTACCTTAAATTTTGTGAGAATAATTATGTAAGTATTCAATATATAATTTTTTTTTCCATGGGATTTATTAGTTTGACGTAGTTTGTTCTTTGTTGTTTATAGTTTTTCTAGTGTTTTTTTATCACCTTTGTTTTTCAATTTAAACAATATTAATCAATATTCAATATTTGTATTAGTAATTATAATGAAAATATATCTTTCAATTTAAACAATATTAACTAATATTCAATATTTGTATTAGTAATTGTAATGAAAATATGTGAGACAATGGTCTAATTTTGATGTTTGGTATACAAAAGAAGGGTAATAGGTATACAAAGGAAGGGTAATAACATAATCCATGGTTTGGTAAGGAAAAATTTCCTTACCCAAAACATGCATCACGCTAAAATCCAATATATTATGTCTTGAACAACCCACTTCTAAGAAAAATTGGGGTGAAGGAGGCTTGAGACATACCCTTGAGATGGAACCATTGGCCTATGGACTAGGGTATGATTTATTAAGTAAGGGCATTATCGACCAAAGCATGCCAAAATGTAGACTCTTGCTTAGAAGTACCTACTTGTTATTAGCCTAATTTTGTTCAACTATTCAATTATATACATTTAAGTAGTTTCATCCAAAACATCCACATTATTCATCATTTTTTATAATCACGTGATTTTAGTCATGTTGTAGCCCAGTGAAACCATGAACTAATCAAAATGTTCATAGCATAATATTTCCCCATTTTTCTACTACAACGTCAAACAAATACATTAAAAACTACACTATCATTATCATTTTGAAGTAAAAAAACATTATTTTTTCGGTTTATTAATACCCCTATATCTCTAAAATGATGTAATGTGTACATATGGACCTTGTAAAACCCTGGCATTAGTTAAAACTATTTGATTTAGAATTTATTTAATTCTTAACATTTAAATGCTCATCAATTTTCAAAAATTGAGAAAATTATTCCCAATTAGGGCTTGTTTCAAATTGGGTTGGAAAGCCGACTTGGCTTGAAAAAGCAAGTTGTTTTACTAAGTATTTGGTATTTTTTCTTTTTCTTTTGATGATTAGCATTTTGGTGTCATAAAAAAACATCTTTTAGAAATGGTTTAAGATTGAGAATGATATTTGAAGGATGTGCTATTACTTTTATCTTTCCATAATAGTGGTTTAAAGAGTTAGAGGTTATTTATATGGATGGGTTTGATCTCAATATAATCAAAATCACGAAAATTATTAAATTTAACTTACTCTATGAACTCAATATACTCAAAATCCATAGCATGTTAACATATCTTGTCTAGTATGTTAGCTACCACTAACAATTAAAGATAATCAACTAACATGATTTCCACAAAGATTAGAGGATGGGTATGCATCAAGGATTTCTTATAAATAAATATTTTGAAAATTGAAAAGTACGGATTAGAATTCCTAGGGTGAAGATAAATTTTAAAAATTTAAGCTAGTTTGAATGTGAATATGTTTAACCCTACCTACAGCTATGAACGTTTAAGATGCCAGTTTTATTATATCAATGCACCTCCCTAAATTGTTCTTGTTGTTGTCCATCCTTAAACATTATATATTAGAATACGATTTGCACAATATTTGCCAAGCTAGAAGCTCTTTACTAATGTTAATATGTGCTTACCATTTCAATGTGATCTCCAATAGCATACTTGCAAGAACATCCAAATTTTAGTAATATTAACTCCGCTAAATCATTATGTGTATTGAGTAAGAGTTCAATTTAAACATCCTTTGCAACAAGAAACTTATGAAAAGATTCTTTAAAGATCTAAAAGTGGAAAGCTTCATCACTTTCTCCAAACCACAATTTTAGGAGTTATGTGCTTCTAATAGTGAAAAAGTCAATTAGATTTCATATTGGTAATGGTTCCCTCATAATCAAAGTTCTTAGGTCAAAACAATTTCTTCTAACAATGCTAATGGAAACATTGATTTCCCCTATCTACCCTAGTTCCCTTAATTAGGTGGCCAATTTCACTTATTGAGGAAAACTATAACAATTTAGGCCAATTGCTCATGATTGTTCATATTAGCCCCAATTTCCCACAAAGAATTAGTCAATTTCACTTGATTAGTGCAAAGACTATCAATCATGCCTAATTAGCCTTGATTGCACCTATTTTCCCTATTTTTTCTCTAACAAATTGGCCACATTTACTTAATTGGGGAAAATTAAGCTATGGGGGAAAAATTGCCCTAATTACCCAACACCTAAATAAATTACATGATTTCACTTACTCAAGGAAAATAAGATCAATCGAGTCCAGTTAGCCTCAATTGGTCATATTAGCCTCAATTTCCCACAACAAATTGGTTAATTTCACTTAATTGGGGCAAAGAGTGTCAATAAAAACTATCATCCATAATTGCCTCTATTTCCCCCAATTTTCCCTATTGAATTGGTTAATTTCACTTAATTGGGGAAAATTGGGGTTAAGTAGCCTCGTTTTCCCCAATTAGCCCCTTTTTCCCTAATTAGCCCCAAACCCCCCTAATGAATTGGTCAATTTCAGTTAATTAGGACAAGCACAGAATAGTTAGGAAATTTAGACACTTATGAGTTAGTTAAGATCAAATTGGTATAATGTGTCGTTAGGTTAAAGTGTGTTTCTTAGTATGCATTAGTATGCATGTGTAATCCAATGGTCACGATATATTCCTGACATAGAGTGATCTGATGGCTCATATGCTCCTTGATCTTAACGACTACATTGATCTATGGATTAACACATGATTGGTCCATGATCTCTATTTAAAGAGCATGGAGGGTCATTTGTTGATGATTGATTGTGGGAAACTCTCTTGTAAATATTTTATTTTGCATTAATAATTTGCTCCAAGTGGCCACATTGGATGGGGCCATGAATGTTTCCCCACAGGGGTTTTACCACGTAAAAACATCGGTGTCTCGATCTTTGATATGGTTGTGTGAGTGGTTATTGAAGGTGTTCATCCTCTATTGAAATACTTGTGTTGTCGAACATGGTATCAAAGCACATTTGAAGACTCGCTCCCATTGTAGATTGAGATCTTGAAGTTGTGTTATCTCATCTCTAGTTTATGCTATTTATATACATTAATGGGTTGAGAGGACTATTCCATTGAATCTAGAGCACTCCTTTAAGCTAGAACCATTTTTTGTTTATCTCGAA
>ML817184.1:21547-44931 GCA_009831015.1 Picea engelmannii | reverse complement strand
GTACGACATACCTTTCTTTTGATTCATGTTCTTTTTTTCCCCTTATTTTCCATTCCTTTTTGAAGTTTCCTTGGTTTTGGTTTTGTTTGTCTTTCTCCTCTTGTTTTGTTGTTGGTTTATTTTTCCTTGCATTTATTTTTTCTTTTATTTTATCTCCTTTGTGCTTTATCTTTCTTGATCCTAACACTAAATTGTTCCAGTTTACCTTATCTTTATTTGTTTTGTTTTTCTACCTTTATTTTAGATTTTTTTTTGTTTTTTTTCATTTGTTTATCTTATTTTGTTGTTTTGTTTTTAATCTTGTTTATTTCCTTTTTATTTTTGTGGACATGGGATAGTTTATGTTTTTCTATCTCTAGAGTTTTATTATATTTATTAATTACTAGGTTTCTTGGTAATTTAAGCATTTACACCTCCTCTCTTGTTGATCTAAATTCACTTTACTTTCTGGGTTCAATGATAGAATGCATATCACAAGTGCAAAACATTAATGAAATGTTTCTAAACATAATGAATCCATAAATCTATTTTAATAAACATCAATTACATCATTTCAATGTACATATAATTTATTCATATTATCACATAAACCTTTAAATAGAATCATAGTTTAAAATCAATTAGATAACTAAAAGTTTGAGTTCCATTATCAAAACACTAGTCAATAAGCCAAGTCATTTATAAGCAAATTCCATCAAATAATAATATTCATTCTATAAAACAAGTAGGAACAAATTGAGCACTACATTTTATATAAAAATTAAAAATTATCTTCAGGATTTAATAGAAGATTTAATCAAACAAATTGATTTTAAAAAGTAATAAAATTTGATTTAGAATTATTTTCATGATGTAATACACAATATGTTATATTGTTTGTAAAATTAATATCATTGTTTGTAAAATTAATACTAACATTTCTTATTGTCCATATCACTTTATATAAATGATTTTTGTCTTTATTGTATTTAACATAAAAATATATATTTATTTTCATGATTTAATATGAAAGTTTTTATCACTACATAAAATTAAAGGAATGATTATTTTGTTAAATTTAACTATCATAATTTTAATTTTAATAATATTAATAAAAAAATTTCTTTGAAATTTATGTGGTGGGAATTGTTAACAATACTATTTTCTGAAAAAAAGAGAGTCCATTATCATGTTAACAATTTGAATCCAAATCCATCATCATGACAACATTTTCCATTGTTATATCTTATTCTCTCGATGATGGATCTAGATATAAATTTGAAACATTAACATAACAATGGACATTGTGGATTTTTTGGAAAATAGTATTGTGAATAATTTTTTTTTACAATTATCTTAATGATGGAGCTAGATCTATATTTGAAACATTGACATACCAATGGAAACTACGGATTTTTTGGAAAACTATACGAATAAAATGTTTTGTAATAATATATAATAAAATGTTTTGTAATAATATATAAGAATAAATTTAAAAATATTATTTAATAAATATATTTGATTTAAAAAATTAATCAAATTGCACAATCATTAACTGGGTCATTTAATCAAGTTTGTAATTATATCTTCATGGAGAACCACAAATTTACCTTGAAAAATAATTCACCAATTTATGGCATTAAATGATTATATTTTTTTGCAATCACAAGTCAAATTAAACGATTTTGTATGAATAGAGTTAAACACCATATGACACCTAAAATTTAAATTATTAATACATCTCAAATTCAATTTATAGATACATAAATCATTAATGATGTTAATTATCAACATACACGACACATTTTATAAATAAAACAACATAAACATCAATATCATATGATGTTGCATAATATACATGAACGATAATATAAAAATCAATATATGTCAAATATACATGTCAAATACATCACAACAATCAATATACATGCCAACTAATTCTAAGTACACCACTATACAATCAATATACATGCCAACTAATTCTAAGTACACCACTATAGCTAGAGACATCAATACCCCCACTACATATAAATTAATCTACATTCAAATATATCTTTCCATTAAGATCTATATCACCTAGAAAGATCAATTGTCTATATAATTAGTAGTTGGTGAAATACGTGGAATAGTAGGTAAATTTATGGATGGATTGGAAGTTGGTTTAGTTAGTGGCATAGGTGGAGAAGGACGGGTGAAAGGATATGTTGGAGGAAGTGGAGAAAGATCATCCTCAAACATCTTGTCATTTGTATATGATGTAGATGAGGACAATGAACAAGCTATCTCACATATTTTTTCTTCTCATCCATCACCCTCTCAAGTAGGATGGAGATATGAATAATATGACACATAGATAATGTCATATTGTGGATAAGGATTACATATATCTCTACAAAATCAAGGTCCTACATGATATTTCAAGGTCACATTAGCACCACTCTAAATTTATCCATCTATGTTCTTTAAGTGATCTATGACCTGGGTATGGATTTTTCAATATGACCTCCATGACATGTCAGGTCTACAAACTTTATTTATCTAATCATACTCATCCATATTTACATTAGAATTATTAGGCCCCTCATCAAAATATGATCCAATATTTTAGAAATAGTATAAAACAATAAATACAAATTTAACCAAAATTCTATAGTTAATAATATGTTCATTAAATAGATAAAAAATGTAAGTAAAATAATCAAAAGATAGTGACAATATTACCTCTTTCAAATGCTGTCTTGGTTGTACTAAACAAGATGTTTGGATATCCTCATACGTCCATCTCTACATATGGATATTATAGAATATAAAATACATGATCATACTCACTTCATAATATTCCAAAACCTCTACACCCACCGACCTAGATGGTTATTCTTATTGACTCCTCTTCACAAGCATCTTCCCCCACATGCATCATTAGCCAAAGATGACTGTGGTTTAATATTGGTAAAATCACTAGAAACATAAAAAAAGAAAAAAGATGATTGTGGTTTAATATTGGTAAAGTCACTAGAAACATAAAAAAGAAAAGAAAAAGATGATTGTGATTTAATATTGGTAAAGTCACTAGAAACATAAAAAAGAAAAAGAAAAAGGAGTAAACAACTCTCAAGTAAATGGGAAGATACATCTCCCATTAAACATGGGATGAAAACAATCCAAATGAATATAAAACTATCATAAAATAACGTTAGATCAACTAATCAGTATGGGGCCTATGAAATAAATTATATATATAGTATGTAATGGGGAAATTAATTTATTTCTCACCTATGGCATGATGTGTTAGTATGGTGATGATAAGGAAGTAGAACCTACAAACAATGTAATCTCAATTAACCCCATAACGCTGAAAGTGATTGGGGTTAATAATGTCCATGTTGACATATTTCTACACTTATGTTAGATGAATATATCTTGCAATGCTAGGTGGTAGATTGGGAAAATGGAAAATCCCACCCTCTCCTATATATGTTGGTGATGAAATAAAAATACTCCTTTATGGGTTCATACCACAAATTGGGACCAACCCTAGAGACATGCTTATGATGATCCTATCAATAGATCAATTCAACAATAAATTTGTGTTTCCATTGAGTGAGTTATCTCATCACCCTTGAAACTAGGATGCGTATGAGGTGTAATAGGATGATGAAAGATATCCACTCCCTCTCCCAAGTCTCCCATATATGCATGAAGGTATATGAGTCATCCTACTGCTCCTATGGATTTTGTTGATTAACATGCAAATACCATTAAGAAAATAAATCTATAAAATAAAAAATCTATAATAGATTAACATATGTGATATTCATTAAATATTCAAATGATTTTTTTTTCATAAAAGAGTTGTAAAACTAACTTGTACACCCATTTTAAGTAAGCACATTGTTAGCAGTGTGCTAAAGTTTCATAAGAACAACAAAACAAATGGTGTACCCCATTTATAATAATGAACCTGTAATAGTTCTCTTACTAAAATAGTTCACACACTGATTATTCCAATAAGTTTTAAAAATATCATTGGTTATCCATGTGATTTAAATATAACTTCATCTTGTTTATGTAAACATATTGTATTCATTGTGCTACAACATTTTTCAACACATTGATAACTGTAATATGCTATAAATGATAGAGAGATCCATGTTAGTGTGCTTGTTTATCAATATGCTCATTTCCATCCCTTCACATTACTACCAAGGGTGTGCAATGTACCAAATCTTATAGGCATCACCCCTCTTGGTACATATTTACATTCATTAGCACACTAAAGAGCATAGAAAATTTTCATGTGTAATCTTATCATTTTCTAGTGAACTTAAAATGCTTGAAAGAATTGTGCTCCAATGAAGCATATATAGACACTTGTAGTTAGTGTGGACCACTATGATGTACTTATTCATCAATATAAAAACTACCACCCCTAGGAGTTGTTACCAAGCATGGGTGGTGTGCCTATTCTTATTGGGAGCACTGCTCTAGCTCTAGATGTTTTCATACATTCTTTAGTGCACCAAAGACCATAGGGAATTTTCTCATGTTAAATGTATATCTCTCTGATGGTTGTATAATGATTTGGAGTAGTTTTTACTAGCGTGTCATGTATAAGAGCCATATATTAATGCAAGCCAAAACTCGAGGCCACATTAGTGAGAAGTTTTTTAAGAAAATTGAAAAAAACAATCAAATTGAAGACTAATTTTAAAATTTTAAACTACTAAAAATGTAAATTAAGGGACAAAAAATTATTTTCCTAGTCTCTTCTTGTATAATGTGGCATGTTTTCCATGTAACGAAAAATGAAAAGTTTATCACTCTTTGAAAACATCCATAACAGATACAAATCCACCATGGCAATAAATAAATTGAAAAATCTAACAATTTGATAACACTAGACAATCGGGTGGTCATAGGATGATAAAGGGTGTCAGTGCTTGTATGAGTGTGAAATAATGAATGAAAGATGAAATGAAAATTTAGTTTATTGTTTTCTCTTATTTTACTCTACCATAATGCACCTTATATCTTAACACACCAATGCCTATATAGGTATAGGGATAATGTGTTATTTAATTTTTTTTAACCTACATCAATGTGTGTGGTAGTATTATGCACCGATATATTTGATGCAATGAAAAGTTATAGAAATGATTGTTATTGTTATACAAAATATTTTCAATTATCTTAATGTGTGTGACAAGGTTACACATTGGTGCTGTTGAATCCATTTGGCACACTGATAACACAATTTTTGAAAAAATTATAGACTTGGTGTGGTGCACATGCTAGGGTTACACACTAGTGGTTTTAAATCTATTTGGTGCACTAAGAAGGATTTTTTTTAAAGAATGGTCAATATTTTTGTGTAAAATACTTTAACCAAGGGTAGTGTGAATGACACGGTTACACACCAATGATGTAAACATGTTGGCACACCAACAATGATTTGTTAAATAAAATGTCAATATTTTTTTGAAATATTATAACTTATATAGGTGCACATAGTAGGGTTATGCACCAACTTTGTTAAATTTATTAGGTGCATTGACAATTGTTTTTGAAAAAATAACATCCTTAATGTAATGGACACATTATTATCTGCATTGGTGTGTATATAGGTTAAGTAAGCACCATTGTCTATTTTTTGTGTATTTAATGTGAAATTAAAGTTGGTGAACCTTGTGTTATGATGAATTTGTGTGCATTAGTTATTAATAAGAACTAATGTCTATGTATCTTTTATATGCATCGTGTGGTACTTTTTTCAATTTTTTCATTTTAAAAATTCAAGTGTAAGAGGCAATGTTTTTTAATTATTGCATCAATATATAAATGCATTACTGCATGTTATATTAAAACACATTAGTTTTTTCAATTTTTTCATTTAAAAAATTCAAGTGTAAGAGACAATGTTTTTTAATTATTGCATCAATATATAAATGCATTGCTGCATGTTATATTAAAACAGATTAGTGCATTATCACGATTTAAGCATTATGGATTTTATTTTTGCTAAAACCTATACCCACCCACTTCCATTATAAACCTCCTTTGAAAATAGAGAATATATAACTTTCTTAACTAAAACATCTACTAATTTGTGTTTTCCATTGAAAATATTTCTATTAAATCCTTAATCTATAAGTAATAGAAAATTATGGTTTTCATAAAACTATATAAATAACAATTTATTGACTCTAGAAGACACTACTCTTCTTTCTACAACTTTGATCTTCTAAATTCAAGATCTACATGACTATGGATCATATCCATAACTCAATTCATAATATCAAAACCTTGTCTATAATCTATTATGGTAAAATATTATTCTAAAATCTATACCTCTAATATTACATTAATATATGCTCTATTATTATGATAAAATATTATTCTAAAATCTATACCTCTAATATTACATTAATATGGAACAAATCCTTGAAATTACTTTACTTTAGCCTCCTTATTATTATTATTGTAGTTATATGAAACAAAAATGCATATACTATGAATTCAATTGAACAAATCAATAATCCTTTCAAAAAGAACCCTTTCTCGAAAAATCCCCAATGATCCTTCCATCCAAACTCCTTTTCTCTCTTCTTTTTAATAATAATCAAAGTTAGATTTATGTTTTTGACCCTCTATAATCTAACTAGATTCACTTGTGAGTTAAATAGGACTCCCCTAATGGACATTGCATTATACATCCACGTGCATCATAGGATGTACCTAATGTACCTATCCATGTGACAAATGAAGTTATATATGTGTATACATGCATTTTTCATACAATAAAGTATACACATGATGTTTAACAACAACATCTAAACCTTGGACACCATGGCTATAATAACCTAACACAAATTTTAACCTTTTCTTCCCTTTTCCAAGAACCTTTTGACCACGAGATTCGTATGTTTCCCTCGTTTTGAATATGCATAATGACATTGGATAGATAAACAAAGGGAAACTTGTTAATTGTTATAAACAACCTTTTGACGATGAGATTAATATGTTTCTCTCGTTTTGAATTTAAGCTTTGAGGGTTAATTCAATTGGTAAGATATGTACATATTCTTTGAGATATGAGAGGTTACAAGTTCAAGCTTTGAGTCTTTTGGGGTTAGGCTTGTGTTTAAGTGGTTTATTATCTTTATCATCTACGAGAGTGAAGAAGTATTGGTGGATTTTCCATATCTATTTTTTTATTAAAAAAAAAAAAAGGCTTCAGTTAGGTGTTTAAGTGGTTTACTATCTTTACCATCTACGAGAGTGGAGAAGTATTGGTGGATTTTCCATATAAAAAAAAACTTCAGTTAGATGTTTAAGTGGTTTACTATCTTTACCATCTACGAGAGTGGAGAAGTATTAGTGGATTTTTCATATCTATTTCTTGATAAAAAAAAAATATCATTTTGAATATGCATAATAAGATTAGATACATAAACAAAGGAAAAATTGTTAATTATTGTAAATGCTAAGGACAGAAGAATAAATGCACAATTATTTCCTTCGCTATCTTGGATGAAAGCAATTACGCCATTCATACTAACTATTTTTATTAGGGGGCCCGTCCCACCCGTACACCCAAGAAGATAAGGACTTGACACCCGATCTATATCATTGTTATTATCTTTTATTGTGAAATGATATGATCATTTATGCTCTTGTAATTTGTACATATAAATTCAATAATATCTCTAATTACATAATCAGAAGAGAATCCTGGATTTAAATGTATTTATGGTTGTGAAAAAAAAGTCTTCCAAAATAAAGGTGCATATACTTCTACTATCTATTGATACTTGGTGCAAACATTAATTTCTTAGGTTATCTAAATGAATGCATGGAAGCATTTATTTTTATTTCAATTTCATACCATAGTTTATATTTAAACTTTTGATACTTGGTGCAAACATTAATTTTTAGGTTATCTAAATGAATGCATGGAAGCATTTATTTTTATTTCAATTTCATACCATAGTTTATATTTAAAGTAATAGTTTATATTTAAACTAGGATCAAGGAAAAAAAAACAAAACAAAAACAACCATTAATTTCATTATTTGAGTGAGTATCAATGTTTTTAAAAGTGAAAATTTAGATTTTTGAAGTGTGAATATTGATTTTTGAAAGTGTGGATTTTTCATTTTGGAGATATTGATTTTGTCCAATATTATTTTAAAAGGGACTTAGATTGAATTTAATAAAATGATCACAATAATGTTAGGTAAGTAAATGAATGGAAGCATTTTGATTTTCATTATTATTTCATTATTATTTCATCATTATTTAAATATAACATAATTATAAAATATAGCATTAGATAAATGAGGGTTCTTGGTATTTATCATTCAATACACATGTTTCGATAGATACATTAGTTTTCATAAACATGCTAGCTATTTGTTGACGGGTGAAATTGACCGCTCGTCAACTGGAGGAGTGAATCCGGTCTGGGGTTGTCTAATTAACCCAATCCGTTTGGATTAATTCACTCCGATGGGTTTAGCGGCTCCGTTGGCCGATCTAAGTCCTAAAGAAAGCGAAAAAATAACTAAAGGAAATACAATAACTTAATAAATTACAATTACTAAAAACTATATGTACATCTAAGTAAATATATATGTACAAATTAAATATTATATGTATGATAATTCTATATACAATTTATACAAAACGTGAGTTTTAATCTAAACTCGTAAAAATCAAATGTAGATTGATTACTTTTAGCAATAATAAAAAAGCAAGTGTAAACACTATCTAATTTTTTGATTTTGTTTTCTTAAATGTATACATTCATGACATCACACATTAAACCTCCTAATTAAACATAAAAATAATAGATAGCAGAAAATGTTTTATATAGAGAAAACTTCTATATTCAGGACACTAACGAAATCAAATAACAGGCTAACCTATCACTGTATCCAATGTCTGTCCGCTATTGAATATCCAACCACCTTTATCTGATGAAATAAACCTGCTACAGATCCTGGGACTGCCCCTAATAAATGAGGAACGATAATGCTGGAGATTGAATCAAAACAACAAAACATTGAATAGATATAGTTACAATAATCATATGATTTGAAAATTGCTACAACGAGATAAATCTTTCTATAAGAACTTGCATGCAAACATTCAACATAAATTAGAGATGAATCTACTAATTTAAATTGGATAGATGATCACTGTGTGTTTTGTTCTGAAACACGAGATATGGACATCATATATAAATCGGATGATTCAACTCGCAATAAACTATGCTGACAAAAGCAATCATAATCTATTATCAAATTGAAATAAACATAACTTGAATGAAAACATCACACAAAAAAGCTAAAGCTGTAATGTGCATCATATTCCATTCAAGTCTATGATAAAAAAGCCCATACTCTTGCCCTAGGCCGAGATGATCCAATGTTTACAAAATAATATGTTTATAAAGGTTTCAGGAAACATAATTGTTTCCTGTTGATAAGATCAAATTTGTTTCAAAAATATGGGGGATGCAACTACCCTTATTTCACTAGATATCAAAACACTATTAATAGTCTAATTCTGTTTACTCAAAATACAAAATTGATCTCGCTGGTAGATCTCAAAAGTGTCTCATATCATCTTGAAAATCACGGGCTCCTTAATTATCCTGAAAACAAATGAAAATGAGAAGATCTCAGATATGTTTTCAATTATCAAATCAAACAATTCGAATTTTCTTAACTGGTTACAAAATCTTGCGATTCTATAGCTAGTTATAATAACAAATGCAATCATATTTTATTAAATAAAAAAAAACAGACTAATCTTAATAAGAAAAATAGTTTATTCAATCAAATCGAGCATCCTAACTTAAGAGTGACACAATCATGCTAAAAATTAAAAATATCATACCTCAAATCATGGAATCAAAACGCATCAAGAAATTTTGGAATTAACGATAGCTGTTGCTGCCTCTACGTTTTTGAAAATGACACGACCTGTAGTTTTCAATCATTTCTCCTTTCCTTGGATAATGGATTCAAGTCTATTGGTCAACATATCAACTTGGTCTCTTAAAGACTTGAGTCGTGACTGTAGCAGTGGAACGTAAGTATAGGTCTGTCGATCCACGATCGACACTCATCACACTGTGACTGTAAGGAATTTGCATTAGCACTAACCACATTATGGGTCGGAGAATATTCCATGCGAATGGTAGACTTATCACAGAGCTGGATGCCAAGAAATTCTGGGTTGTCCTTTAGAAAATGAGGCAGATTGTTAACATAGTCATAGGGTCGGTCAAGGTATAGCCTGAATGACACATGGTCCTCTTCAGCCAGGGATTTATCAATTTCTGAGTCTAAATCTTCACTCACTTCAATCGTGTTGATTGTGTCTGCACAGGGTTTCATTTTATTTCGAGCACATCGAGAAATTAAGCGACCAACTTTTTTGTTCTTGAAATTGACATCAACACTGCCTTTTAGCTTCATTCCTGTAGGTTTCTTAACAATTTTAGTGCAATTCTTTGGATGTGTAGCTGGTCAATTGTCCTGTTGGATGACATTAGGGTAGTCTGAGGGTTCGTTATTAGGGGAAAAATCACAGGCCTGGAGTGGTGGAGAAGAGTCCGTAGGGTTCACAAGGGTTTCTACAATGACCGGCTTATCTACCTGTCCCAACTCATGGTTACCAAAACCATTTCGTGAAATGAACGCATCCCAACAATCATTTTGTGACTGTAACTGGTGCATAAGGATGATTTTAATCAGACCATGATGAAATAAACTCGAATCAGACCTCTATTTCTTAAACCGTTTACCCATTTTATACAGACTTCTGAGCAGGTAGTAAGACACATTCAACGAAAAACCAATAAAACTCATACGCAGACATAGATGATATAGGAAAACAAGTCCGAATCAATCCTCACAAGTGATGAATTGCTTCACTACAACAAGTAAATCATGCCACCTAGGTTTCAAGAACGAAATTGGCATACCTCGATCACAGCTGGTTATTTTTCGTGAGGTAGACAGTAACGTCCAAGGGACCTCCTCCACTTTCACATTCTTGAACCATTTCTGACCAACTACTGGCAGTCCCGTGGCTTGGCTTAAGAACTCTTCTGTTACTTCTAACTGCACATCATCGATCTTTTCCCTACAACCATCAAAGGTTAAGGCAAACTCTTGGGCGACCTGAAGGTTAAAACCCTGAAATTTTTCGATGAACAAATGCCAACCATTCCTTTCCAAATCTTCCCTAGCGTTATCATACGAGAGTAGGGTATGGACGCCGTTCAGTTTGACCCTTACCACTGGAGCCATGCCGAATGGATGGGTAATTAACACAAAACACACAGGTAGGGTTTGCAAAAATTCAACAGAGCCATAACCCCAAGCCTTATCAATTTTGTTGTGATAATTCAAACGACAGGCAAGGTGTTAATCACAATGCGCGTGAGAAAATTCATGAAGCACAAGACCATGCTAAGGAGTAATGGCATGCTATACGTCGTATGCCACCTTGGCATTGGGTACCTGCTAAGACCAGAGTACTTGAAAACATAGTGCGCGCATCAAGGTTTGATTGCATAGTCGGGTAAGTTTACAAAAATCGAATAGTCAAGAAGTTTCATGAAAGACATATGATCGAAAATCAAACTAAAATCAATGCAAAAAAAATCGAAAATCAAATGGTGGGGGGTCTTTCATTCATGCAACCATTGATTTATTAGGTACTCTTGGAATCGAAAGGGTCACAAACAATGAGAGCAACATGCTCATAGCAAGAAATCACAATTCTGTAATAAATGATATGCTTTCAATGAAATTTTAAAACAAAATGATAACGATAATTGTGAGATTTCATGCTTTCAGTCATGAAAATGAAGCATGCATAGATGATAGGTAAAATGCGACGATTTACGACTATAGTTTAGAGAAATGCTTATGAAGAGTAATAAAATTTCATAGACCCTGTGTAGGCAGCTTATAAAAATGATAATTATATACTTGCTGCCAACAATGGCGACATGCTGGGAGAAGGAGTTATCTCTGCCAAATGAACGAGTTCAGATTAGAATAATCAGAAATTTTTTTGAATCGAAACAACCAAAAAGCTGTCTGAGCATCCCAAATAATTATAATGCATTCCAGTTTCAGACAACTGTTATTTTTAAAGAGACGAAAACTGATGACAATCTTAGCAAAAGAGAGCCACGATGTTAAAGTTAAAGTCTTCAATACTGTTGACAGGGCCACTACTGCCAACAGGCATCCATAGCCTCGACAGGGATGTCAATTAACCCACTCTAATATCTGTATCCTGTCAAGAAATTCCAGATCATAACGAAAGACGTTTAAGGTCAAAACACAATCCATATCTGAGAATTTTCTTTTACCTGACATTGCTTCGCTGCCAACGGGCCTGTTCAGTACCCCGACAAAGTTATCTTGGCGTCATGCATGCATTTACCTGCTGCCAGCAGACCTGTTCAGTATCCCGACGAGTTTACAAGCACTTCCCACAACTCTCAGAAAATTTATTTAGTTTTTAAAGATATTTAATAGAGCAGAGTGACGCTGAAAATTCTAGTTTTTTAACACATCTTAATATGTCACAGACCCTGAATTTTTTTTTTTAGCTGTCCTTCATTAAGATCTAGAAATCGTTTATTAATAAAACTGACTTTCAATAACAGGGAGACATCATTGAGTTGTTCTCTTAAAGAACAGGGACAATGTAAAAATGATTTTTATAGATGGTTGTGAGTACCTTCAATTGCAGATTGAAATCAAGAAAACATTGTTCAAACAACAAGTCATCTTCAACAGGGCTGCTATTTTAGAGAAATACAACAATTGATGTTTTAACAGCTTTCAACAGTCATTTTCAAGGGGAATTTTTTTTGTTTTCTTTGTCTGAGCTAACCCGTGGTGCAGGCATATGTGTTTCAAAATAAAGATCGATAAGCAGAAATGAAAACCAAAACAAACTAGAAAAGAAAAACAAACAACAAATAAAACAAAATAGAAAATATTTACAAAGGGTGTATGGGAGCGTCATCAGGCAAAGTATTTTTTTAGAGCTTGGCCATTCACCGGGAAGGTGTCTGACTGTCCCTTTAAATTCTGTAAGCGAAAGGAATTGGGACCCAGTTTCTTAGCAATTAAAAATGGTCCCAACCATAAGTTCTGAAACTTAGTATGCTCTCATTTTCCCTCATGAGGTTTGTCCCATTTTAGGACAAGGTCACCTACCTCAAAATTTCTGTCAGAGGAAAAATTGGAGTCAAACCAATTTTTAACAATAAGTTGATGTTGATTCAATTTTTGTTTTGCTTGAGCCCTCACTTCCTCTAACTTTAACAAAGCGTTAATTCAACTCTCCAAGGGGGGACATTCTTCTTCCTGTACCTTCTGCGATAACTGTAGAGATGGAAGAAGGACATGCGGTGGAAGAATTGCTTCCCTACCGTAAACGAGAAAGAAAGGTGAGTTACCCACAACAGTTTTAGGAGTTACTCTGTCAGCCCATATTGCGTTTAATAGTGCGTTATGCCAATTTTTATGGTTTTCAGAGACTGTTCTCTTGATGATTTTGATCAGATTTTTATTAGTAGATTATGCCAAACCATTGCCTTAGGGGTAATAGCTGGCAGAGTACTTTAATTTAATTCCTTTTTCTAGAGAGAAATCACTCATTTCAAGAGATGAAAAATAATAAGCATTGTCAAATACCAGGCATTCAGGGATACCGAAACGAGTGATAATATTTGAATTCAAGAAGGATATTACCTGGCTGGTATTTACAGCTTTTAATGGGGCAGCCTCAGACCACCTAGTAAAATAATATGTGGCTGTTATGATGTATTTATGTTGCTGTGAGGATGCCAGATTGATTAGGCCTATAATATCCAGGCCCCACTGCTGAAAAGGGGAGTCTACCGAAACTGGTTGCAAAGGGAATGCTAGTTTCTGTATCCATCCAGATGCCTTTTGACAAATCACACACTTGCGACATAAGGCATGAGTGTCTTTAAAAATGGTAGGCTAGTAATAACCTACTCTTAATACTTTATGGGCAGTGGTGTCTCCACCGAAATGCCCACTAGCTTCACCTGCATGTAATTCCAATAAGACTTTTTCTGCTTCATCTTTTTCAAGACAACGCATAAATATTCCATCAAAATTTTGGCAAAACAAAATACCATTAATCAGCTGAAAAGAAGCAGATTTTAATCTTAGTGCTCTCCTTTTTTTGGGATCAAGGTGACGGGGAGCTGATCTGTGTATAAGACAAAATTTGATGTCATCGTACCAGGAACTAACAGGGTTTTGTGCACAACAGATTTGATTTTGATAGTGTTGATCTGGATTTAACATATCAGTTTCATTTTGCTTTCCTACAGCGGAATCGATGACCAACTTGCATAAACCTTGGCCTCTTACAATTTGTGCTAGGGTGATTTCTATGTCATATTCTTGTAAGGATGTGACCCAGTTTGCCCTTTTTGCGCCTAGTTCTTTCTGTACTAACAAATTTCTGACAGCCGGGTAAGGGACAATGATTTTCGTCCTAGATTTCAACAGATAAGATCGGAAGTGTTTTACTACTTTGAAAACAACATAAGCTTGTTGATTGACTGCTGGGTAATTAAGTTCTGCCCTCTTGAAGGATGAGCTCATAAAGGCAATTGGGACTTCATTATTTTCAGCATTCTTTTGAGTTAGGACAACAACGTAAGATCGGTTAGAGGCAAACGTGTAGAGGGTGAAGTCTTGCGAAAAATCAGGGCTCATTAGAGAAGGAGTGTCTATTATGGCCTTTTTTATTGAATCAAAAGCCTGAATTTCTAAAGGTCCCCAATGGTACTGTACATCCTTTTTATTAAGTTTTGTAATGGTCTCACCATTTCTGAAAAGCTGGGGATGAATCTTCTAACAAAGTTTATCTGACCTAAGAAAGATTGCATGGACTTTTTTGACGAGGGAGGGGGTAGTTTTGAAATGACTTGGGTCCTTTCAGGGTCGATAATCATCCCTTCATTCGATACAATGAATCTGAGGAGCTTACCTTGTTCTACTGCAGAGACAGATTTTTTAGGATTTAAAGAAATACCGTACTTACGACATTGCTGTAGAACATATCTTAAATGAGCTAGATGATCTTCTTTATTTTTTGAGAAGACAATGACGTCATCCAGGTAAAATACTACATATTAATTGATTAAGCCGTGGAAAGCGATGTCAATCACTCTCTGAAAAGTGGCACCGACGTTTATGAGTCCAAAGGGCATCTTTCTATAAGCGTAGGTTCCCCATGGGGTACGTAAAGTAGTTTTGAGCTGGTCTGAGGGAGACATAAGGACTTGGTTATACCCTGCAAAACCATCCAACAAGGATAATCTTTCAGAACCAGATACCTGTTGAAGGATCTGTTCCATGGGAGGGACAGGGTAGTTGTCTTTATCAGACGCTCGGTTAAGATTTCAGAAATCGACACATACTTGGATTTCACCACTCTTCTTTCTGATAGGGACAATATTAGAGACCCATTGTGTGTGCCTTAATGGGAAGATTATTTTAGCGTTCAGGATTTTGTTTAATTCCTTCTTGACCATTGGTTCAAGTTTTGGGTGCATTTTCCTTAACTTTTGTTGAAAAGGTTGGGTCTGGGGTTTTATGGGAATAATGTGTTGTATGATGTTAGGATCAAAGGTTTTTAGGTCGTCGTACGTCCAGGAAAAAACATCTTTGAATTCCTTAAACAACTTGACAAATGCTACCTTTTCTTGCTTAGAACACCCCAACCCTAAATTAATTCACTGTGGGTTGTCTTTGGTTCCCAAATTTACTTTTTCGTGTGTCAAGGAGGAACTATTCGTTTTACAATTCACTAATTTTCTGAACTTATCGTGAGGATCATAATTTTTTTCTAACCTAACCACAGATTTCGGGATAGAGTTTACCATGTCTGATGCAGATTCCGGGGATCTCGGATATGGTATTACCGTAAAGTCGTGAAGATTTTCATCGTGGGTACCTTCGTCGATCACTGCTCCCTGGAAAATTTCTTCTATATGTAGAAAACTTATGATCTGTTGATCGTCATCAAACACTCTCTA
Organism: Picea engelmannii; assembly: GCA_009831015.1. NCBI lineage: Eukaryota > Viridiplantae > Streptophyta > Pinopsida > Pinales > Pinaceae > Picea > Picea engelmannii. The sequence goes on along the minus strand of ML817184.1, from coordinate 28,826 downwards.
ATTCGTGATGTTGTCTGGGACGGACGGTCTGAACAATAGTTCGACGGAAAACGCATTCGGAGATAGGCCTTCTACAGGAAAAAGTTTTGAAGCGACGTTAGCTATCAAATCAACTTTATAATTATTCAATCTAGGAATAGAATTTATGTTAAATGTAGAAAACTTGTTCATCAAATTCCATACCTCAATCTGATATATTTTTAGGTGCGGATATAAACAGTGGATAATTTTTTTTACCTGTCTAACCACGTTTTCCGAATCACCAAAGACAGTCAAATTTTGAATGTTCAAATCTAGTGCTTTTCTGAGACCTTGCAAGAGTGCCTCATATTCGGCCGTGTTGTTTGTACATTCAAATTCTAACCGACAAACAATCAGAGTCTTGTTACTTGCTGGATCGATGAGCACACACCCTGCACCAGCTCCTTCCTTAGATTTTGACCCATCAAAGTAAAGAGACCATATTTGGTTTTTGTCAGGTGCATGTGACCACTGAGAGAAGGATGTTGACTATGTGCATGTCATAATTTCAGATTGCTGTTCCGGGTCAGTGATGGTAGAAGTTTTGGCCATGAAATTGCTGAAAAAAGTGTCCATCCCCTGTATTTCAGGCGAATTGACAGAAGGAGTGAATGGTTCATTGGGATCATTTAAATCAGTTACCGTGAACTTCAGATAACATTCACAATTTACCTTGATTCTATTAGGCTTTCCATTCTCGGGCAGCCACAAGTGAGACCAATCCGTTGCAAAATAGCCATGTAATTGTTCTGACCAATCTCTACTTAAAAACAAACCATAAACTTTTGGGATATCTACAACAATGATATCAATCACTTGATGGACTTTAGGATTAGATGACAATCTTATAAGCACATTTTTTAATTCACCTATCACTTTAACACTAGTTCGATCAAGCTGGATAATTTTCAAGCTGGACAGTTGAACTTCGGCATTAATCTTTTGACCGACAGACCAAGGCATTACGTTAGATGACACACCTGAATATACCATACAGTTATGTACATTCCTATTGAAGATTTCAAAAGTCAACAAAAATGGAGGGACATTTCTGCGAGTATTAACGGTAGAAGTTTGCTGTTTTTTAATCGTAGCCTCTGAAACTGGTTTATATACATTTGTTACACTATTTACAGGAAGGTCTCTTTTATCATGAGGCTCAGATGTAGTTTTGGCGGAGGCCTTCTAAGGAATTTTGGGGATGTTTGGAACACCTTTGTTGCTGTTCGAATTGCTATTTTTGCTGTTCTCCGCAATATTCTGCAACATCTTTTGCAAAAGAAAAGGGAATTTTAATAATTCATAAACAGAAATGGTAGCCCTAATATTTTTTAGATCTTCAATCAAATCATAATCTAAACTTGGGTTTGCTGAATTCTGTTTAGTCTCAATTGATTTAGACTGTTTTGGAGGCAAAGTAGTCGCAATTTTAGAAGAAGTCTTATTTGCTGTCTTGCTCCTGGTATTGTAAGGATGCACTGTTTCGAAATTAGCCTGAAAAATGCTATCCGAAAAATGTCCGAAAATGTTTGGAGAGGATTCATCTTCTTCTATTGTTTCTTGTTCAACTACTTCTTCAGGAATCTCGGGAGGAATTAAGTTATCTTGTGCTTCTAGGATCGTTTGAATATCAAATTGTAATCTTTCTAGATTCAAGCCTTCAGAATTTGAATTAGGTCGGTTTGTAGGAAAAGGCTTCCTAAAAGGGGGTTTGTAAGGTCCTTTGCTAAAAAAATCTTCTTTAGCCGACCTTTTCAAATCTATAACTTGATTGGATAACTTCTGAACGATTTTCTGTAAGTTTTCTAGATCCGAACTTTCTGGTTGAGCTTTGTTTTGGGGAGGCATAGGAAGGATTTCGATTTTCTTCTTGGAGGATGAACTAGTCTCTATCTCATTACCGGTATTGTCTTTTAAGCTGAGAACATCTTTCTCGATTTGACTGGCCTCTTCGAAGGCTTCTATCAATGTGGATTTCTTGGACCTCTTTACCCAAATGGCTATGTTTTGATGTAAGTCTTTCGTGTAGTATGCGACAATAAGGTTCTCGGCAGGCATCAAATCCGTGGGGATTCGGTTCTTTAGTGTCAGGAACCTTTGATTAAAGTCTTTTATCTTTTCTTTGGGGTTCATTTTTAAACTAGAAAGCTCCATGACTAGAAATTCGGGAGACTTGTCGTCTCTGAACTTCTCAAGGAAACAAGACTCAAATTTATCCCATGACACGATGGTGTGGGGCTGTTGGGAAAAGTACCAGGTAGAGGCGTTGCCTTCGAAGGTGTAGGGAAACAATCTATAGACTAGGTCTTTGTGCTCAACACTACGGAGCCTAATGGATAGCATAAACTTTTTGATGTGATCTTCAACGATCTGTTTGGAGTCCGGGTCAAATTTAGGGAGCCATTTCTTCGGGTGTTTAGGTAAAGGATGTTGGGGCCCAGGTATGGCCACTGCATCTTGGTCGAGCCAGGGTCTGGCATGATTGTTTGGATTGGCCATAAGTGTGGGTGGTGTCGAAGGCTAAGATGAGGAAATGCTTTCGTCTGAGGATTCTTCTCCAGAAGAAGAAGGAGATGAAGGGGGTGGTGATGGTGGAATACCAGATCCTCCTGCTGCAGGAGTGAGTATATGATCTGGATCCGTAGGGTTTAAGGTAAGGTCAATACCTTCAAGTTTCTCTTTGATATCAGAGAAGTCTAATGGTTGGTTCAAAGGTCGACTTGGTTGTCTGATACGGGCTAAGGCACTGTGCGTTCTTATGAGGGATTGACGAACAATCTCTTGTATGTCGCCACCTGGGGGATTTGGAGTTACTGGTTCAACTGTGATCTGTAGATCATCGTTTGATGTGGTTGTTGTTTGAGGGACAATGTTGTCGTCTGAACGACTTCTAGTTACTATAGGTGAGCGAGTAGGTGGGGGAGGAGTCTTACGACCTCCTCATGCCATTAATAGTTTTCAAGCCCTCCTTCTAGCGCCATTTGTTGACGGGCGAAATTGACTGCTCGTGAACTGGAGGAGTGAATCTGGTCCGGGGTTGTCTAATTAACCCAAGACGTTTGGATTAATTCACTCCGATGAGTTTAGCGGCTCCGTTGGCCGATATAAGTCCTAAAGAAAGCGAAAAAATAACTAAAGGAAATACAATAACTTAATAAATTACAATTACTAAAAACTATATGTACATCTAAGTAAATATATATGTACAAATTAAATATTATATGCATGATAATTCTATATACAATTTATACAAAAAACGAGTTTTAATCTAAACTCGTAAAAATCAAATGTATATTGATTACTTTTAGCAATAATAATAAAGCAAGTGTAAACACTATCTAATTTTTTGGTTTTTTTTTCTTAAATGTATACATTCATGAAATCACACATTAAACCTCCTAATTAAACAGAAAAATAATAGATAGCAGAAAATGTTTTATATAGAGAAAACTTCTATATTCAGGACACTAACGAAATCAAATAACAGGCTAACCTGTTACTGTATTCAATGACTGTCTGCTATTGAATATCCAACCACCTTTATCTGATGAAATAAACTTGCTACAGATCTTGGGACTGCCCCTAATAAACGAGGAACGATAATGCTGGAGATTGAATCATAACAACAAAACATTGAATAGATACAGTTACAGTAATCATATGATTTGAAAATTGCTACGACGAGATAAATCTTCCTATAAGAACTTGCATGCAAACATTCAACATAAATTAGAGATGAATCTACTAATTTAAATTGGATAGATGATCACTGTGTGTTTTGTTATGAAACACAAGATATGGACAACATATATAAATCGGATGATTCAACTTGTAATAAACTATGCCGACAAAAGCAATCATAATCTATTATCAAATTGAAATAAACATAACTTGAATGAAAACATCACACAGAAAAGCTAAAGCTGTAACGTGCATCATATTCCATTCAAGTCTGTGATAAAAATGCCCATACTCTTGCCCTAGGCCGAGATGATCCAATGTTTACAAAATAATATGTTTATAAAGGTTTCACGAAACATAATTGTTTCCTATTGATAAGATCAAATTTGTTTAAAAAATATGGGGGATGCAACCACCCTTATTTCACTAGATATCAAAACACTATTAACAGTCTAATTCTTTTTACTCAAAATACAAAATTGATATGGCTGGGAGACCTCAAAAGTGTCTCATATCATCTTGGAAATAATGGGCTCCTTAATTATCCTGAAAAAAAATGAAAATGAGAAGATCTCAGATATGTTTTCAATTATCAAATCAAACAATTCAAATTTTCTTAACTGGCTACAAAATCTTGCGATTCTGTAGCTAGTTATAATAACAAATGCAATCATATTTTATTAAATAAAAAAAACAGACTAATCTTAATAAGAAAAATAGTTATTCAATCAAATCGAACATCCTAACTTAAGAGTGACACAATCATGCTAAAAATTTAAAATATCATACCTCAAATTATGGAATCAAAACGTATCAAGAAATTTTGGAATTAACGATAGCTGTTGCTACCTCTACGTTTTTGAAAATGACACGACCTGTAGTTTTCAATCGTTTCTCCTTCCCTTGGATAATGGATTCAAGTCTATTGGTCAACATATCAACTTGGTCTCTTAAAGACTTGAGTCGTGACTGTAGCAATGGAACGTCAGTATAATACCTGTCGATCCATGATCGGTACTCATCACACTGTGACTGTAAGGAATTTGCATTAGCACTAACAACATTATGGGTCGGAGAATATTCCATGCGAATGGTAGACTTATCACAGAGCTGGATGCCAGGAAATTCTGGGTTGTCCTTTAGACAAGGAGGCAGATTGTTAACATAGTCATAGGGTCGGTCAGAGTATATCCTGAATGACACGGGGTCTTCTTCAGCCAGGAATTTATCAATTTCTGAGTCTGAATCTTCACTCACTTCAATCGTGTTGATTGTGTCTGCACATGGTTTCATTTTATTTTGAGCACATCGAGAAATTAAGCAACCGGTTTTTTTGTTCTTGAAATTGACATCAACACTCCCTTTTAGCTTCCTTCCTATAGGTTTCTTAACAGTTTTAGTGGAATTCTGTGGATGTGTAGCTGGTCGATTGTCCTGTTGGATGACATTAGGGTAGTTCGAGGGTTGGTTATTAGGGGAAAAATCACAGGCCTGGAGCGGTGGAGAAGAGGCCGTAGGGTTCACAAGGGTTTCTACAATGACCGGCTTATCTACCTATCCCAACTCATGGTTACCAAAACCATTTCGTGAAATGAACACATCCTAACAATAATTTTGTGACTATAACTGGTGCATAAGGATGATTTTAATCAGACCATGATGAAATAAACTTGAATCTGACCTTTGTTTCTTAAACCGTTTACCCATTTTATACAGACTTCTGAGCAGGTAGTAAAGCATATTCAACGAAAAACCAATAAAACTCATAAGCAGGTGTATATGATATAGGAAAACAAGTCTGAATCGATCCTCACAAGTGATGAATTGATTCACTACAACAAGTAAATCATGCCACCTAGGTTTCAAGAACGAAATTGGCATACCTCGATCACAACTGGTTATTTTTCATGAGGTAAACAATAACGTCCAAGGGACCTCCTCCACTTTCACATTCTTGAACCATTTCTGACCAACTGCTGACAGTCCCGTGGCTTGTCTTAAGAACTCTTCTGTTACTTCTAACTGCACATCACCGATCTTTTCCCTACAACCATCAAAGGTTAAGGAAAACTCTTGGGTGACTTGAAGGTTAAAACCCTGAAATTTTTCGATGAACAAATGCCAACCATTCCTTTCCAAATCTTCCATAGCGTTATCATATGAGAGTAGGGTCTGGATGCCGTTCGGTTCGACCCTTACCACTGGAGCCATGCCGAATGGATGGGTAATTAAAGAAAAACACACAGGTAGGGTTTGCAAAAATTCAACAGAGCCATAACCCCAAGCCTTATCAATTTTGTTGTGATAATTCAAATGGCGGGCAGGGTGTTAATCACAATGTGTGTGAGCAAATTCGTGAAGCCCGAGACCATGCTAAGGAGTAATGGCATGTTGTACGTCGTATGCCACCATAGCATTGGGTACCTTCTAGGACCAGAGTACTTGAAAACATAGTGCGCACATCAAGGTTTGATTACATAGTCGAGTAAGTTTACAAAAATCGAATAGTCAAGAAGTTTCATGAAACTCATATGATCGAAAATAAAACTAAAATCAATGCAAAAAAAATCGAAAATCAAATGGTGGGGGGTCTTTCATTCATGCAACCAATGCTTTCTTAGGTACTCTTGGAATCGAAAGGGTCACAAACAATGAGAGCAACATGCTCATAGCAAGAAATCGCAATTCTGTAATAAACGATATGCTTTCAATGAAATTTTAAAACATAATGATAATGATAATTGCGAGTTTTCATGCTTTCAGTCATGAAAATGAAGCATGCATAGATGATAGGTAAAATGCGACGATTTACGACAGTTGTTTAGAGAAACGCTTATGAAGAGTAATAAAATTTCATAGACCCTGTGTAGGCAGCTTATAAAAATGATAATTATATACTTGCTTCCAACACTATCCTAGTTAAGTTTTTAATAAGTAATGTGCGATAGAAGATACTATGAAACTTTTTACTATAATGTACCGAGACCAAACTTGATGCATGATGGTAATGGGTGAAAATTACCTAATAGTCCTATTCCTTAATATCCCTATTCCCTCCTCAAGCCATTAGACATTGAAAGGATTAAAATCCATACATAACAACATTTTCTATAGCTATATTAGCTCATAGCTATTATCATTCATGCCAGGTCTACCATAAAATGAAAAAATCATGTATGTGTATAAATTCTTGGAATAATATATAAAATGTACACTACTCATGGTAAAATAACCTACCTTCATTATAAATCATCGTTCACTTTCTTTCTCTTTCATGATGTCATGATATCCCTTAACACATCATTTCTATATTAAATGGAGCCATTTTGAATTGATGAATAGACACTCTACAATGATAGATATGTTAAGAGAAGAGTATCAACATTGTTGATTGATGTCATAAGATTGATGATTTGATAGATGATGTCAATGATTTTGTTTTTGTGATATTGATGATTTTGATGGTATTTATTTGATGATGTAGATAATATTGATATGATGACATTGTTGATCTTGATGAAATTTAATGATGATGGTGGTATTGGTTTGATGATGTTGTTAATGAGGTTGATTAATA
>ML817184.1:0-20518 GCA_009831015.1 Picea engelmannii | reverse complement strand
TTTTTATAAAAATATTCAAATTTCTAAGGATTTTATATAGGTTTTATAAAATTTTGACGATTTTTAAGGTAAAATAATTTTATCCTATAGAATTTGGGTGAATCATTTTTAAAATAGCAAATCTCGGTTTTGGAAAAACCATGGAAAATTAGCCCATGAGAAAAAATTATCTCCTAAAATCATCCTTGCTGGGTAAAGTTGGATTGAAAGGCCAAGAGCACAATTCGGTTGTGTCTCTTAGATTCAATATTACTGAATGTGTCAGGGGAAGATATAACCAAGGAATTATGGAATAAGTTAGGGGATTTGTATCGATATAAGTCCTTGGTAAAGAAATGTTTCCTATGGAATAAGCTGTACAATCTGAGGATGAAAGATGGAGACTTGGTGACAAAGCATTTGAATTCCTTCAATATTATGGTAAGTCAACTATTATCTGTTGATATTAATATTCCTGATGAAGATAAGTGTATCAGTTTATTCTTCTCTTTACCAGACTCATGGGATAGTCTGGTTGTGGCCATAGGTATTAATGAAACCAATTTAAGTTTCAATGATGTGGTCTCATCCATGTTGTCAGAGGAGATGAGGTGGAAAAACATGGGAAGATAAAGCATAGATGACTTATTTACAAGAGGACTCTCCCATGAAAGAAATATATATAAGTCATCAAGTGGGAGATCTAAATCTAGGGGAAGACCTAAGTCTCCTGGAAAAATTGTAAAGGTATGCCGGGGATGTGGAAAACAACCTGGTCATTACAAGAAACAATGTAAATCTAAAAGTGTTGAGAGAGGGAATGGATATGATGATCCCCCTTCTATAGAAGCAAAAACCTTTGTAGATGAAGGATGAGAAATGTACTTGGATTATTCAAGAACACATGTAGATCATGAGGCATGACGGGTCGACTCAGGTGCATCCTTTCATATGAATCCTCATAGGGAATGGTTCTGTGAATATGAAAGGTATGATGGAGGTGACATTTTTCTAGGAGATGAATCGGCAACCAAAATCATAGGATGATGAAAAGTCAAGTTGAATCTCATGTATGGTAGGATTATAACACTTCCAGGTGTTGTTAACATCCTAGGATTGGCCATAAATTTTATTTCTGTAAGCAATATGGATGATGCAGGTGTAAAAACAATGTTTGAAAACGGAACCTGCATGATGGTTTGATGAGTAATGGTGTTGCTGAAGGGAGTTTGGTTTGCAAATATGTATAAGATATTGGGAAGAACTATTAGTAATGGGTGCAATAATTTTTTTTTTTTTTTATTTTTATTTTTTTTTATTTTTTATTTTTATTATTTTTTTTTATTTATTTTATTTTATTTATTTATTTATTTATTTTATTTATTTATTTATTTTTTTTTTTTTCTGAAATTGGAGTTGAAGAAGGAAAAAATCTTACAGTCTCTAGATAAACGACTATGCCGTGGCATCAGATACTGGGGCATGCCAAAGAGAAGGGCCTTTGAGTACTACACAATAAAGGTATTGTTTAAGGTATGGCCCATTGCTCTATGGATTTTGATTTATGTGAACATTTCTTATATAGGAATCAAAATCGTGTAATATTCTCCTATGGTGCTATGAGGGTAGAGTGAATACTACAATTGGTGCACAATGATTTGTTTGGGCATGTGCCAATTACATCACTTGGAAAATCTATGTAATATGTATCATTTATAGATGAATTCTCTAGGAATACATAGATTTATTTCCCCAGGAAGAAATCTAAAGTCTTTGAAAAATTCAAAGAATTTAAGGCTCTTGTGGAGAATTAGACATAGAAGAAAATTAAGGTGTTGAGGATGGATAATGGTGGAGAATTGTGTAGAAATGAACTTGAATAATTTTGTAAGAAGTGCAATATATCAAGGAAGAATACTACTCCATACACACCTCAATATAATGGAGTTTCAAAAAGGATGAATGGGACACTGATGGAAAAATAAAGGAGCATGCTCAATGGTGTCGAGTTAGGACAATAATTATGGGTAGAGGTAGTAGGTATTGCATGTTACCTGGTCAATTGATCACCCTTATCAATGCTTAATGAAAAGACTCCACACAAGTTATGGATTGGTAAGAAAATCTCTCTTACACATCTCAAGGTATTTGATTATGATGCCTATGTTCACGTTCCAAAGGAAAACATGAGTAAGATGGATAAAAATGTTGAAAAGTGTATCTTTATTGGTTATAAAGATGGTCTGAAAGGTTATAAGTTTTGGAACCCAAAAAATAAGAAGGTAGTGTATAGTCAAGATGTCGTATTTAGAGAGATCAAAGATGTTCTCAAACATGAAGTCCTACCAAGGGGGGAAGAACCATATAAAATAGAGTTTGAATTGAAGGAAAATGAATCAAACTCTACAAAAGAACACGAATCAAAAGAAGAATAACCTAATACTCCAGTATTGAGGAGATTGGTTCTAGAAAGAAGGAAACTAGAAACGTACACTATACTTGATTTCCATTCAATTTTTTCTTTGTTTATTACTAATGATGATCCTAGAAATATTAAGGAGGAAGTGGATTCAAAGGATGGAAACCTCTGGAAAAAGGCCATGGTTGAAGAAATGGTATCCTTGGAAAATAATGAGGCTTGGGATCTATTGGATTTTCCATTTGGAAGAAACCCCATTGGAAGCAAATGAGTGTTTAAGAAGACGTTGAATGCAGAAGGAAAAGTGGAGAAATACAAAGCTCGATTAATAACAAAACATTATTCCTAGTTAGAGGGAATTGAATTTAGTGAAAATGTTTCTCTTGTTGCCAAGTCAACTTCTATTAGATTTATTTTATCTTTTGTTGTTTCTTTTTATTTCAAAGTAGAATAGATGGATGAGTAGACAACATTCCTACATGGGGATCTAGAAGAATAAATATACATGAAGCAAGCATAAGGCTTTGTAGTGAAGGGAAAGAAAGAGCTGGTATGCAGGCTAAAAAAGTCCTTGTATGGATTAAAACAATCATGAAGGATGTAGTATAAAAAAATTGGCACTTTTATGTTGGGACTTGTCTTCACAACGAGCAAAGATTATCACTATGTGTATTTCAAATTAATCAGTGATCGTTTTATTTAGTTGGTCTTGTATGTGGATGATATGTTGCTGATAGGAAACGATAAGGAGATTATCCAAGATGTGAAAAATCAGTTGTCCTCTAAATCTGACATGAAGGATATTGGTGCTACAAATTTCATTTTGGGCATGGAAATTAAAAGAGATCAGGAAAACATGAAAATCAAGTTAAATCAAAGGAAATACGTCGATACAATATTGCAAATGTTCAATATGAAGGAATGTAAACCAATCAGGGTTTCTATTCTTATAAGTGTAAAGTTATCTGCAGATTTGTGTTCCAAGACACAAGAAGAGGAAGAGGACATGTCCACTGTTCCATATTCTAGTGCGGTTGGCAGTTTGATGTATGCAATGGTCCATACTAGACCAAACATTGCACATGCAGTGGGATTTTTGAGCAGATATATGTCAAAAATCGGGGAGGAGCATTGGGTAGCAGTAAAGAGGATTTCCAGGTATTTGGATGTAGGGATAATTTTAAGGATGAAAATTTATCTTAAAATGTAGAAACCTTGGCGAATATTACTAGTCCTTATTATGCGAACTATAAAATGTTTCACGAATTTTTTGTAAGAATATTCAAATTTCTAAAGATTTTATACAGTTTCTATAAAATTTTGGTGATTTTAAAGGTAAGATAATTTTATCCTATAGAATTTGGGTGAATCATTTTTAGAAAAAATAGAATTTGGAATTTTTTTTTTTGGGAAAAAGCATGGAAATTATTCCATGGGTGAAATTTAGCCTCTAAAATTTTCCTTGTTTGCGTGGCACTACTACTTATGGATTGTTCTACCAAGGAAGACCAGGATTGTATAAAGTATTGGACATACATGGGATTTTTCATGCACATTGGGTTGGAGATATGGATTGAAGAAGATATACAAGTGGGTATGTGTTTAACCTATTTGGAGGATCAATCAATTGGATGATCAAAAGACAGGTTGTAGTGGCACCCTCAACTAAGAAGCTAAATACATGGTAGTTGCTCATGCAAGAAATGAAGTAATATGATTACATATATTGTTTTCAAGTATTGGTTTGGTACATCAAGATATAAGGATAGATTGTGACAGTCATAGTGAAATATTCCTGGCAAGGAACCTGATAGATCATTCAAAGACAAAGCACGTTGATGTTCAATATCACTTTGTGAGAGAGATGGTTGAAGACAAGAAGGTGTTGTTGATGAAGGTGAACACTTTGAAGTATTTTTTAGATTCATTGACAAAGTCTTTGAGCACTGAGAATTTATCTTAGTGTAGAGATAAAATGGGCGTTGCTTCCCTGGATTGTTGACTATGCAATCTTGTGACCCCCTGTATGCAAAGAAAACAACAAGTGGGATATTGTTGGGTATGTGTTATATTATTTGCACGATTAACCCCACACACTGTGTTGTGTTGGATCTATGGGGGGGCCACATGGAGGTGGAGCCCCCCCTAACCAGGGGGTCGCAGAGGGCAGAGACCCTGAATTTTGTTTTTGGTGGTTTTCTGCGTCTGTTTTTTAGCGGTTTTCAATACATAGTTTTCTAATTCTAGTTAAGGAATTAGGGTTGTAGACTAATCTAGGTCAATGGATTATGGGTTTTGGATTCCATGAGATCCTATATATATATTTTATTATAAACAATGAAGAAGTATGATGAATAAGAATTAGAGGTGCGACTCTAAACATGTTATCGATTTTCCTGGTTTGGGTTTCTAGGGTAAAATTTTTGTGTAATGTGTGTGCATGTGCCATTTGTATATTTTCTATTTTTATTAAGAATCCAATTGCAATAATTAAATGTACACGGTTAAAATCTATTGATTTCCATGATTTTATGTTCTAGATGATATGAATGATTTGATGTTGATGTTATTGATGATTTGATGCTACTGATGATCTTGTTGGTTTGATGTTGATTCTATTGATGATTTGATGTTAATTATCTTGATATAAATTTGATTTTATTGATGTTTCTATGATTTTATGTTTATTCTCTTGTTGATTTGATATTGTTGGCACTCTCGATAATACTAATTCCATTGATGCTCTTGAAGGTGTTGATGATATTTATTATTTATAACCTTGATGAGATTGAAAATTTGAATATATTTGTGATATTGATGATGTAGGTGTTAGTGATTTTATTGTATTGATGATTTGAGGATTATATTGAGATTTAATTCCAATAGGGTTGGTTGATTAGATGTGATAATCAATGGGTTAATGATTCTTTTATTTTTTTGTAGGTTGATGATGTTGTTGATTGGTTATTGGTTTGAAAATGATGTTTTATTTGATGATCTAAATTATAATGTTGATTATATTCATTTGATTTGATGGAAACAATGACAATTTGGCAATAATGATTTATAATACTATTGATGTTGTTGATAATCTTGATGACCTTGATAACATTATAATGTTTTATTAATATTGATAATGCTAATGATATTGATGGTGATGATCTTGACAATTTGATATGATGTTTTTGATATAGATATTGACATTGAGTTGATGATAATGAATGTATTGATAACTTGATAAGTGATTTTTTCCTATTGATTATGTTAAGGATGTTGATTTGAACATATCCTTGATTTGATTATATTCACTTAATGGTGTTAATGATCTTGTCAATATTGATGGTTCTGATGATACTTATTGGATATTGATGTCTAATTTTGATGATGGTTTGAGGATAATTGTTGATTTAATGATAATAATGATAGTTTATATGATCATACAACAGTTTATGGTATTATTTATTGAAATAATTATGCACATGCCAATTGAACGCTATTGTTACATTATCTCATGACTCATTGTCATGATGTCGATGAAGCATTAATTAGTATTATAGTATTAATGAATATCTTGATTTTTCATTATATATGGGAGTTAATTAGGACTTTAGTTGCAAATATTGGTTGAATAGTTCAATGATCGTTTTTGGTTATACTTAAATGACAAACTTGTTAGGATATTTAGACACTTAGGAGTTAGTTAAGATCAACTTGGTCTAATGTTTTAATAGGTTAAAACATATTTCTTTAGTATGCATTAATATGCATTTGTAATCCGATGGTCATGATATGTTCCTGACATAGAGTTATCCGACGACTCATATTCTCTTCAATCTTAATGACTACATTGATATATGGATTAACACCTGGTTGATACATTATATCCATTTAAAGACCATGTAGGGTCATTTGCTGATGATCGATTTGAGAAAATCTTTGTAATATATTTTATTTTTCTTTAATAAATTGATTCAAGTGGCCACGTTGGCTAGGACTTTTGATGTTTCCCCATAGGGGTTTTACCACATAAAAACATCGTTGTGTTGATCTTTGATCTAGTTGTGTGAGTGGTTACTAAATGTGTTCATCATCTATTGGAATACTTGTGTTGTCGAACATGGAATCATAGTGCATTTAAAGACCCACTCCTATTGTAGATCGAGATCTTGAAGCTGTGTTTCCACATCTCTAGTTTTCACAATTTCTGTACATTTATGGGCTCAAAGAACTGTTCCATTACATTTGGAGTGCTCATTTCCTTTATGCACGCTTTTTGTTTCACTAAAAACGATTTCCATTTTCCCAAGATACGATCATTTTAGTTAGATCTGAAGGTATAAATCCTGATATGCCCCCTTTTAAATTTTTACAGAGATAATATTTCGGTTTTCATTTTTTTGTTTTGTTTTTGGGTTGCTACACTTTTCAGTATGTGTATGCTCTTTTCCATATGCTTTATGTTATCTCGACAAATAAAAAACATAGTGTGAAGTGTTTTCTTGTCTATGTATTCTCATTTCCATACGCTCCACACTATCTCAACAAATTAGAAACAAAGGGGAAACTTGCATTTTTTGTGTAAGTTAACCGATATCTAACCCTTGTTGTTGTCGAGAAGTGAAATTATTTTGTGTGTGAATGCATGAAAATAAGTTTTTATTGAGAACACACTTCAAGGCCGTCTTCCACAACAAGAACAACCACACCACCAATCCTCCTTCTTAAGATTATAATGTGTTTTGCACCAACAAACTGGGTTAAAAATTATTTTATTAAGTAAGAGGTCATGATTTCCAATATATTTTTATTAATTTTTTCAAAAAAAAGTTCATGCATTCATTGTAAAGTGCATTTCACTTAATTATAAAAGTAAATCAAGATGAAATAACTTTAATATTTTATTTTAGTTATTTTTTTTCATGCAACTTTCATTTACAAAGTAACTTCATTGTAAACACGACTCCTGCTTATTCTTTAAAACTTGGTCACTTTATAAGTAACTTATTTAAAAGTGATCTTATAGGAATAATTAGAGAAGGAGGAGCATCACCATGTGGACCAAATTCTACTTTCCACGTGGCTCTTTGGTTACCGTTTATGCCTTTTTTAGAAAGGGCATAACTTTCACATCCAAAGTCTGTTTTCAGTGCCATCTTTTTTAAACAACCTATTTTTTCGAGAGCTTACCATCTAGACCATCATTTTTAGCCTTTAAATCCATATTATCTACATATTTTAATACGGATTCTCCCAATGATATTTTTCTTACCAACACCAACTACTTCTCATGGAAATCCTATATGGAAGATTTACTAAGAAGTAAATGATTGTATTGGATTACCTTGGGAAAATAAAATGAACCCACTAAGGATGAAAATAAAGTCAAATGGGATAACATGAATGATGAAGCACATGGACTAATCAGAATTTCCAACTCTCCTCATTTAAGGTTTCACTTTTAAGGAATTAATGCCCCTGATGAAGCTTGGGAAAAGCTTGAAGTTGTGTTTGGCAAACACAATATTATTAAAGCCCACTAGTTGGAAAATAGTTAATGAATTGAAGTCCAAATGATTTTACTTGCATTGAATATTACTTATCTAAGTTCAAAACACTTATACCTTTTTTGTATAGACGTCCAACTAGATTTGAAGGAAGATCGATGCATATATGTTATTCTTGCTAATCTTGGTAGTATTATATTTTTGTATCTACCTTTTATGCCACCATAGAAGATCTAGGGAATTCTTATAAACAACCCTCTCTTGAGTATTTTTTTGAAGCTATGATTTGAGAGAAAGATAATATTTTGCAACTTGGATTGGTTAGAATTGAAGGTACATCCAACAAATCCTTATTGGTATGGCAGAAAGATAAGTCCAAGAATTGCAAGAAGAAACATCCTCGACACAACAACAAGAAAAACAAGGATCCCAAACCCTCTTTGTCATCTTCTGCTCCTAATTGTGACAAATGAGTCAAATACAAAAGTGAGAACAATGCCATACATTGCAAATTTTGTGGGAAAGATGTCATGTGAAGTCTAAATGTTTTAAAAATATGGAAGCCTTAGAAGTAGATATGAAGAATCACAACATCAATATTGATTCTTCTTCTTCTTCTTCTTCTCATGGAAATGCACTTTCTTCTTCTGGTTTCTCATTCAATGCAACTTCTACTTCTTCTTCTGATGAGTGGCTTACTGATTCTAGAGCATATTATCATATGGCTAAGGATAAAGCCATATTTTATGCTCTTAATGAATGTAACACAAAAAAAACATTTGTTGGTGATGATAGATTTCTTAGTGTTGTAGGTTCTAGAGTAGTTTAGGTAGATAATGTTCATTTCAATGATGTATTATGTGTTTTAAGTCTTTCCTGTAACCTTCTATCAATGTATCACATCACTCATTATGATGAATGTAAAGCCATAAAGTTTTCACCTCACCAAGTTGTAATTAAGCATTTAAAATATCCTAAGCATGTCCTCCCAGCTGAAATTGTTGATGATATTACCAGGTTATATAATTTTGACAACTTTGGGTCATCATCTTTTCCATCAGTTTTTGTTTCTCATAGTGATGACTTGAGAAAACTTTGGCATGGGAGGTTTGGTAATCTAAACTATCTCTCATTGGAACAACTATGTAATAGACACATGGTGACTGGTCTTCCTCTTATTTATTACACAGATGGTGTTTTTTCTAGTTATGTTCTTGACAAACATCATCGGGATGGTTTTGACAAACGTGCCTCTTGGCATGCCTTGACCCCTTTGCAACCTTTTCATAGTGATTTGTGTGGTCTGTTGTCTTATCCTTCTTTCTCTGGGTGCAAATATTTCTTAAATTTTATTGATGACTTCTTCAGATGCACTCGGGTTTACTTCTTAAAAATTAAGAGAGATTTTTTTGACAAGTTTTTGGCCTACAAAGCCCTTGTAGAAAAACAATTTGGACATCAAATTCAAAGGTTAATAACATATAATTGAGGCGAATGCATGAATAATAAATTTACAAGTTATTGCATTGCATATGGCATTCAGATGCAACATATTATTCAATATAAACCATTGTAAAATGGTGTGGATGAGATAAATAATCACACATTAAAAGAAATGACTAATTGTATGATACAATCTAAAGGATTAAGTCTTCATTATTGGGAAGAAGCCATCAATTGTGTAAATTACATAGTAAATCACACTCCCACAAAGGCTCTAAAAAATATAACACCATGTTGGCACAGGGGAAGACCCAGGGTTCAACTCTAACATCGCACCAACAAAACCATAATTACCGACCCTTTCGAGAACATCTGCGAAGCATATGCAGTCTCACCCGAGGTAGAGGCAGGGGGGATTACATGACTCAAGTGTCTGTAACCAAGCTGGGACACAGATCTATGATTATAACACTTTGCAGAGTACTTATGAACAACACACATTAATTCATTAGCTTTATTCACCGCACTAATCCAACCCTAAGTACAGATCAATGCAGTAACAATGGAAAAATATACATCACACTTAGCATCAGAAGTTAGATCTAACACATTCAACATAGACAAAGCACTAAGCATTCATAGATCTATCTATCATTCTTAATAATTAATGCATTAAGCAAATCTACAACATAAATATCACAACACAAAGTGAACCATCAACACATGATATACGTGGTTCATCCTAGTTTGGGGCTACGTCCACCAATGGCTTCTTTTTCTTTATTAGTCTTCACTATCTACATTCATCTGCTCCTGTGCACTAAGCCACAAAGCCAAGCTTCTCCCTGGACATGTGATCTATGCACTAGATCCACCTTCCCAAAATCAGATCAAGGCACCGATCCAACTCCTTTCTCAAGCACATAGAATTGCATACACGTTTTGTTTCACTAAGAAACTCAGAACTACTTTCCTCTTGCACTTATCCACTTATGCACTTAGCTACATACTAATACTTCACTACTTCTACCTTACAATATTTACTTATTTATACATTTACAAAAGGCCTAATCATGGGTAAACCCATGGGATGACATCCCATAAACCATTACAAAAACCTAAGAACCCCACGCTGGGTCCACAAAGCCCACAAAACAAGTGAGATCCCGTGATCTCAGCTCCGCCTGGGTGCTCCATCTTCGACCATCCTGTCGATGTCCAAAAAGTGGTCAAACCCGACCAACGTTTCCTCAAAACTTGGTTGAGGGCCAACAGGCCCCCAACACTCACCCGTGACTCCTCCCGAGTCACTCAGATCTGGGAAATGCTACTTCAAAGGCCTCAATCTTATCTTGAGCTACCTCGACTTGTTGCTTTGCCTGAGCCTCATGCTCAACGATCTCCTTGATCAATTTCTCTGTAACAGGCCCTTCCAGGTGCTATTCTACTGTCACAACCACTTGGTTCAGTTGTGATCCTTTTCCTTCGATCTCTTCAAACATTGTGCAAGCTTCCTCCTACACTGGTTGTAGCCTCTATGTGACCTCCATGAATCTGCCCTGGATGGCAACAATCTACTACTGGGCTACGCGCTGTTCATATGATATCTTCATTCTCTCGACCGCAGTGAGTGACTTCATCTGCGATTGGAATGTTAGTGCCTGCTGTTGCGCCTCCTGCAGTTGTGCTTCTAGCTTCCTAAGCTTTGGATATTCCGTGAGGTGTTCGTAGGTTTGCACACTTATGTCGCTTAGCTGATTGCATTCCGAGGCAAGGACTCTGATCCTTTCCACTATTCTCTTAGAGGCTTCCTCCCTCTGATCGCGCACTTCCTGCAGAGTGCTTGGTACTTCTTGAAGGTCCAACTTCGTTACCCTTGCTTGAAGCTGCTGGATGGCCTCAACGAGCTTCGTCACTTGGACCTCAACTTCCTCATGTTCCTCCTGTGTCGAGCCTGACACAGAGCAAAGTGCTTTTCTCACCACTTCCTTGACTGCAGTCTTCTTTGTGAGCAGTTGGTCCTTTTCCTTTTGTATCTTTTCTTTGTCTCCCTCGAGCATTGCCCATAAATCATCTCTCTTGTTTTCATACGCAGTTACACAGTACCGCGCAACTCGCAGTTGCTCCAAGATCTCCTCTTTCTCTTTCTTTAGGGCTTCTGTAGCTTGTTCCTTTTCTTCTTGGATTCGCTGAAGATGAGCCTCTATTGCATCTACCGATCTTCAAAGTTGGGATGGTTCATCCCCCATATCTACAGTCTCCGATGAGGAGGGTGCAGTAGGTACTACGTGACTAACTTGAATATCTCGTTGTATCTCCTTCAACTCCTTTTCATACAACTCTTCGTGCTTCTCGCCATATCTCTATAATAGGTCCTCAGACACATCCTCCATCTCTCTATGGACGAGACTAATGTCATCCTCCATGAGCGTAGCTTCTAGCTGGGGCTTACTTGTGCGGGTCTTCTTTCTTACCAAGGGTTTCTACGGGGAAACCTTCCTTTTCTTTGATGTTTCTATCTCTATAGGGAGATCCTTCGATGGTGTAGCTTCACCTTCTCCTTATTTTTCTCCTTCTTCCCCTCCTCCTTCTTGATTTACTTCGTCTCCTCCTGCTCCTGTGGGCGATCCAGGTCTACTTTCTTTCGAGGCACCGTCCTCCTCGTCAGTCTCTATGTCTTGGAATTCCTCATTTTTCTTCTTCTTCTTCGCGCTAGTTTGTCCGACATGCTCGGCCTGGGTGACCAAGGGGCTTCCTATGATGTTGAGGTCGGAGATTTTTTCATCATCAACCAGTACGAGGAACTCTGTCGACCACTCCTTCATGATCTATTCCATATCTTCGTTTGTAAGCTTATAGTAAGACTGTAATTGCTCCTTTCTCTCATCCCTGTGTGCAGTGATATAAATGAAATGTCGATCTGCGTGGAACTTATCTAATGGTCTGTACTGGTGCAATTTTTGTGGATTCATGCATGGGAACGACTCAATAGAAACCTGCATTTGCTGGTAGTAGGCATGGAACACTACGCTCGACTGCCACTGCTTTGACATGTCATTTGTGTACCATAGAGTGGAGAATTTCGCAGCTAATGGATCCAAGGGTTCAATCTCTGGGAAGGCATCTCCTTCCAACATTTTCCAAGTCACAAATGCAATCAACACAAGCAACCAACTGAAATGGAACTTGTATCTTTGATCTTATGCTTCATGGTAGTATTTCTTGAGCTCATTGATGAGGTAGCTTGCCCAGTTCATTTGCATTCCCTCCACACATTTCCCTGCGAGGTCCACCACAAACCCGATGACCTACGTGGAGCGGTTCTTTCTGATGATATTTCTAGCTATGAGCTGAAAATCTAGGCACACTACGCCATCCTAGATAGAGGCTACCTTGTAGCCTCACTTTCCCTTTTCTACTTCGTCGTATGCCTCCTTAATGCGCTGTGCCAAGGAGAAATCCGAGGTTTTCTTTGGGTAGAAATGCTAAGGGTCGGGCCCCTGCATGCTCAGTCCTGTGATTAGGTGGATCAACGCTGGATCCACAGTAATGTGCCTATCGAGCCATATGTATCCTCCATGATAACACGACAAGAGGAGTTTAATGCAAGCATTAAACTCCTGATGTTGGCCAAAGTGAGGAATATTCATGACGTTGAGTATCGTGGACTACGTGAGCTCCTTAATCCAAGGCTAGAAGATGATGCGAGGCTTCTTCCTAGTTGTCTTCATCAAATATCTGTGAGGCATGAGCATCACGTAGTTCTCTCTATCACCAAGGTTGAAATCGCTGTTCTTCAATGCTGGGATCTGCCCTAACTGGCTTCCTTATACGCATATCCCCTTCAGGATGTACGCGGTGATCAATGTATACTTGAAGTCCCATGGAATTTTGTCACGGTTAACCATGCCAGCCAAAGGCGAGATGTAATCAGGTAAGATCGACGGGATCTGCTTTGCGTTAACCAGATCGTCGCAATGCTTACTTCGCTTCTCGGTTGCAGGGTTAGTACGTCCTGAACATCGTCCAGTCAAGGGGGAAGCCTGCAGTCCCCTGGTCGATGATGCTTGTACTCCCTCTGACATAGATTTATTATCCATAAACATCTTCATAACTTCTTCAACAAATTTCTCTAGATCGGTGCGCTCGACCAACATTCTCATTGTGAACAAATAAGTCGGGGTAGGTGAACAAATAGCGGGGTAAAAAACAGATGGCAATGTTTCATAGCACAACTTGACACACACAATCACTTTGTTTCTTGTCTCAGAGAATCACGGGTATAAAAAATTGGTCTCGTCGTAGCATCCGATGGGTTAAATAACCAAGTGTCGTAACAGATTCCTCCAATGGGTAGGAATGCCTCAATCAATACGAATCAATACATTTTGGCACGGTCTCAATGTCCCAAACGTGGTCTAGTCGCCCATAAATGTGTTTCCTAGCTGTTCAGAGTGTCGTTCTAACGGTCGGGGCACCTCCAACGGTCATATATATTCACCATGGTGAAGTCCCATTCTGCGTGGTTTTGCTGTCCCAATGAGGTTCAGGGCCTGTAGGCTTGGCTCCTGCGAAGTCTTCTCTGTAACTTCTTGTAAATTTTCCAACTTGGCTTTCTTCTTACTAAGCTTCCTTTCCTTCTTTCTTGTGATCCGAGTCTCAGGATTCCTCTTTCCATTGTTATTCTTATCTTCTCTTAGCATAGTAGCTTCGCGTTGTTGATGTGCTCTTGAAGGGTTCGAAGGTAATGCCTCTTTTCTTACTAACTCCAGGGTGGGTATTCTTCTTTCTTGTGTAGACAGTTCCTTCAAACCTTCTTGCATTCTTTCAACCTTGATAGCTAATTCTCTTTCCTTCTGCTGTTCCGAATTAACTTCTCATTTTTCTATTAATCGATCTATTTTCCTAGCTATGAAATCCCTTAGTTCTTGATTTTTCTTTTATGTAGCTTCTTCCTATGCTTTCCTTCTGATCTAATCCTTTTCAATCCAAGTCATTCCTAAAAAAAGTGGAAAAGGGGTGTTATTCTCAACAAACATAATAACTTCAAATTCCTATTCTTTTGATGTTCCATGGATGATAGTAGGTACATTAATAATTCTTCCACATAGGGTTACCATCTTTCCTCTGAACAAGCCTATCCTTCCCAGTGAAGGTACCATAGTAGGATTTCCCAAATTTTCCCAAGTGATTTCTGTCATAATATTCACTAGTGTCTCTTCATCCAAGACATAGTCTATGTCCAAGTCTCCTATTCTTGTATTTATGTGCTATTTTTCCTTCAAGATATCTGATAATCTGACATCTTTGTGATCATCCAGTACTTCTTTTAACTATACTAACATAGTATGATCTTTCTCTGATTCTTTCTCTTTATGATTCTCTAACATGCTCTTATTCTTTTGACTCGTATTCATTTGTTCAAATTTAACACTCATCCTTGGACAATCTTCAACTTCTTGACCAACAGTTTTACAACATAGACAAATAGGACCCGCACCAGGGAATTCCTTAGCAAGATGTCACGGTCTTCTACAGTTATAACATAATGCCAATCCTCTCTTTCTCTTAAGCGTTTCCCAACCTTTACTATACTACACACTGGGATCACAATGATGGACCTGCAATTTGCAAAAATTGTTTCTAGGTTCCTGCTTCCAATTATTAGACCAAAAATTCTGTCTATGCATAGGAATAACATATCTTTCTCTATTTCTTTCAAATTTATTCATATCAACTCTTTCTTCTAACTGTACCCTAGCTTTCAGGCTAGGACAAAATCTATCAAACATACCTAGATTCATGCTTTCGAAACAAAAATTTCCACTTATCTTATTCTTATTAAATCATAAAGCTTTATCTCTTTCAAGATCTTACCTCTTTTCTTCAGATCGGGTTTCTTTCTTAGCACATAGCTTCACAAGTCAAGTAGAATACTGCACACTAGAGTAATAGATATACGCACACAAATTCTCTTTTCTTTCAGTTCCCATCAATCACAGTTTCAGGTCCTGACAACGAAACCATTTGTTGGCACATGGGTAGACCCAGGGTTCAACTCTAACAATGCACCAATAAAACCCTAACTACTGGCCCTTTCGACAACATCTGTGAAGCAGATGCAGTCTCACCCCAGGTAGAGGCAGGGGGTGTTACATGACTCAAGTGTCTGTAACCAAGTTGGGACACATATCTGTGATTATAACACTTCACAGAGTACTTAGGAAAAACACTTGATATACATGGTTCACCCTAGTGTGGGGCTACATCCACCAACACCTTCTTATTCTTTATTAGTCTTCAATATTTACATTTGTTTGCTCCTGTGCACTAAGCCACAGAGCCAAGCTTTGCACTGGACATGTGATCTGCACACTGCGCACTAGATCCACCTTCCCAAAATTAGTTCAAGACACATAGTCAACTCCTTTCTCAAGCACATAGCCTTACATACATGTTCTATTTCACTAAGCAACTCAAAACTACTTGCCTCTTGCACTTAGCCACTTATGCACTTAGCTACATAATACTACTTCACTACTTCTACAAAAAGGCCTAATCATGGGTAAACCCATGGGATGAAATCCCATAACCTGTTACAAAACCCTAAGAAACCCATGCTAGGTCCACAAATCCCATAAAACAAGTGAGATCCCGCAATCTCAACTCTACCCGGGCGCACCATTTTCGACCAACCCATCAATGTCCAAAAAGTGGTCAAACACGACCAATGCTTCCTCAAAACTTGGTCGAGGGCCAACACACCAGAAGAATCAAGAATACAATTAAGCCATATCTAATCCACTTCGTGTATTTGGAAATGTAGCATGAGCTCACATTCTTGATGAGAAAATGGAAGATTTATGACCTAAAAGTGAGAAGTGTATTTGTTTTGGATATTTTGAATATGTCAAAGGTTATATAATTATTCAACCTAATTTCAATGAAATTAGTATTATAAGAGATGTTAAATTTGATAAAAATCTCTTGTCTTGTGAGCCTAATTTGGTGTTTGTCCCATCTTTGACCTGTGATCCGTCTTTGACATTTGTGCGATCTTCTATTCCTATTCTGGTTTCTTCTTCTTCAGATGATGACAATGAGGATGGAAATCCACCTCCACCTACTCACCTTCGTCCATACGATCTCATTGAACATGAACCTACATCACCACCACAACTTACCAGATGGGTCCACTCAACTTGAGAAGCAACTTGTGATCCTTCAGATCAGTGTTAGGCACATTCACGGTTTTGACGAGCCTATTCTCTTTTGGTTCAAGTTTGAGAGGATCATGATCTAGAAAAATTTGCAAAAGTTTTAGGTCATCCATATTGGGACACAACAATGAATGAAGGGTATCACTCTTTAATGGAAACTGATACTTGGGATTTTGTACCTCTTTTGAAAGGAAGAAAACTTGTCATATGTAAATGGGTGCACAAAACTAAGTATGCATCAGATGGAAGTGTTGAAAGACACAAGGCCCGATTAGTTGCCAAAGGGTTCTCTCAAGTTGAAGGAATTGAATATAATGAAACCTTTTCCCCCATATCCAAAATGAATTCCATATGTGTTGTTATAGCCCTTGGTGCCTCACATAAATGGGAGGTCCATCAGATGGATGTTAAATCTGCCTTCTTGCATGGGGATTTGCAAGAAGAAATATACATGGAACAACCTCCTCGCTATGTCCATAATGACTCTAGCCTTGTTTGTCTCCTTAAAAAATCTCTTTATGGTCTCAAGCAAGCTCATTGAGCTTGGTATGCAAAAATGGATAACTTTCTCTTGACACCAACTTTTCTATATTTCATTATTATCCTGATTCCTAATATCTATACCAAGAAAGTAGAAGCCATCTCATAATCCTTGTTCTTTATTTTGATGATATTATCCTCACTAGTAGTGACCCTAAATTTTTAACTGATGTGAAATCTAACCTTAAAAATAAATTTGAAATGATAGACTTAGGATATTTTCATTATTTCCTTGGTTTCCAAGTATTGCAAACCAAGGAATGAATCTTTCTTTCCAAGTCTAAGTATTCTTAAGACCTTATTCGTTGTTTTCACATGGATGATTCTAATCTATCCCATTCTCCCTTCTAGTATGGAGTCAATTTTTCTGCCACCTATACTACTCCCGAAGTTGATGCGACCTTGTACCATTAGTTAGTTGGTATTATATTTGACTCATACCCATCTTGATATTTACTTTTCTGTTGGTCTTGTTTCCCGATATATGCAAACACCCCATGAAATCCATTGGAAAACAATTAAAAGGATACTTTGTTATTCTTGGGGTACAATTTAGTTTGGGATACATTATAGTTCAGGGTAGACTCCTTTGTTGGTTGGTTTCACTGATTCAGATTGGTCTGATGACCCTAATGATCAAAATTCTACTATAGGTTATGTTTTCAGCCTTGGTTCTGGACCTATTACTTTGGATTGTAAGAAACAATAGACTATTACCCTTTCTTCAGTGGAAGGAGAGTATCAAGAAAAAAATAATGCAAGTCAGTAAGCCTTGTGGCTTCGACATATCCTTTCATAGTTTGGATTCCAATAAAAACATCTGACCACCCTTTATTGCAACAATCAAAGTGCCATAAAGCACACCAAAGATCTAGTTCAACATTAAAGAACTAAACACATCAAGATACACATGCACTTCATCAGAAATCTCATTCATTATTGAGTTCTTAAAGTCCTCTTTTTCCCTACAAAATATTAAGTTGCATACATTTTCACAATGTCTCTTACAAAATCAAAGTTTTCTAAACTTTGATCTATGTTAGGAGTTCAGGAAGTTGTCATTAAGGGGGTATAGGCTCTAATGCCTCCTTCATTCTCATATTGTGTCACCTTTGTATATCCTTCAATCCCATCCCAAGTTGTTCTTAAGGGGGGATGTTAGGATATTTAGACACTTAGGAGTTAGTGAATCTCAATTTGGTCTAATGTGTCGTTAGGTTAAAGTGTGTTTCTTTAGTATGCCTTAATATGCATTTGTAATCTAACGACCACGATATGTTCCCAACATAGAGTGATCCGATGACTCATATTCTCCTTGATATTAATGGCTACATTGATCTGTGGCTTAACACCCGATTGGTCCATGATATCTATTTAAAGAGTATGGGGGGTCATTGGTGTGTTGATATTTTATGTGGTTGTGTGACTAGTTACTGAAGGTGTTTGTCCTAAGTTAGAATACATGTGTTGTTTAATAAAACTAAGGATTGGTTGCAATTTTCACTTGATATCTAGAGTTTGTTTGTGGATGCTTAAATATGGTGTGAAAGTAATGCAATTGTTTACATTAGCACTTAGGTTTTTCATTGAATCATGTTATTGATATTGGTCTACGTGGGTAGATAGAGATTAGAGTGTACTTGACCAACCAAGGGTACTAATGCTCATTTGTGCCTAGTACTATTTTTATTTGGGCCCTTGGGATTCCACTATCGAGTACAATCTGTAACCAATTTGGGGCACATAAAGGGTCAAAGTGATATTAATATCCTTGTAGAGAGACACCACTGTTGAATAATATTCTTGACCATTTGAGGGTATTCATTTGGGGATTAAGTAGTAGTAAGATCCTTTCACATGATAACCTTGTGAATTATAGGGGTGTTGTAAGTCTAGGAGCATCTCCATACCACTATGTTTTATTAGTTGGGTGTTCGATCCTTCCATTCGATAGAGTGGAATTTCAATCCTTGATGATACTTATGACACCAAGCATGTAACTTGTTGAGTACTTAGTGATTATTTCTAGATCGTGACTGTGTTTGCATCCTACTCAAGGGAATCACATGGGTTTAGGGGGATGCACTAGTTTGGTGGAAACATTCCCCTTGGGCATCATTAACTCATTATTAACATTCTACTTGTGCAATAATGGTTTGGACCAATGGTTGGTCATTGACAAGGAAATTTACTACAGGTACTTAATGTTTCTATTGTTATAGTTCATATGAATTATGAGCTATCTAATTATTTTGTTATGGTTGATAAGTTTGAATTTAGTTGTTATTGAATTTAGTCAAGAGAGAATTCTTACATTGTGCACTTCAAAGATATCTATATGGATCAAGCCCCTAGGATTTGAAAAATATGGCAGTCTTGTGTGTCATTTGAAGAAATCCTTGTATGGTTTGAAACAATCCCTTAAGGCATAGTATGAGAAAATCAATAGGTTCCTTCTAAAATTTGGTCTCAAACATTGTGAATGAAATCACAATATTTATGTTTTACAAGTGAATATGATATTTATAATTGCAATATATGTCGATGATTTAGTCATTACATGAGGCACTGTGTATTTTTTTTTGAGTTTGAAAAAATAATTAACATGTACAATAGAAATGAACCACCTTAGTATATTTCATTTCTTTTTAAGAATCCATGTTTTGTAGATGGATGATGTTCTATTCCTTCATTAAAATGAATCCATTACAACGGTTCAAGATGGAATATTATAAGCTATATGATACACCATATCATTAGGGAGTGAAACTAAATATCAGAGAATTAACCCACTCTTCCCTCTATTAGTTATTATGGGAGGAATCTCATAGTTATAGTTATATAGGTGATTCTTCAAAGGTCAATGTTACTATGTACATGTTATTTGTTGGTAGCATTATTTATTTAACTCATAGATGACTTGATATATTCTTTGTTGTTAGTATGATTTCCAAGTGCATGCAATATCTAAAAGAGATCCACTTAAAGGTTGCAAAAATAGTTGTTCATTATGTGAAGGCTACATATATACTTGGTGTAATGTATTGCAACAAGAATATAAACTAATTGGTGGATTAGACCAACATGGATTGAGCTCGGGATGAAGATGAAAAGAAGTTGACTTATGGTGACATATTTACTCTTGGATCTAGATTGGTAGTGTTATCTTGTAAGTGACAAAACATCATTTCCCTATCAATAAAAAAAGATAAATATCAAGGTGCACTTAATGCTAACATAATGGGTATGCGGATTCACAACCTAATGGGTGAGTTGAGAATTCCTTTTAAGAAATCAAATGTAATGTATTGTGATAATCAAAGTGCAATAAAACAAGCCAAAAACCATGTTATTCATCATAATATGAAGCATCATGAGTTTCATGCCCATTATTTAAGACATTTGGTGTAATG